>JXOV01003296.1:27676-55247 GCA_001014945.1 Clogmia albipunctata
ATTTTTGTTTCATTTTTGGCACATTACGTAAATATCAGAGATAAATCTGCTTAACTGTAATGTTAGTAAATTATAGTAATAGCCGTTGCTTCAAATGGAATTTTATTTTCCATAAATTGAAGCAAACAAATGTTCCATTCCATGTCACAATAAAATAGGAATTTGCCTTATAACCAAGTAGTTAAGAGAATTTATAACCGTTAACGGTAATTTTATAAGTTAAGATTTCACTTGAAACATTTCTGAAACATGTCAATTTTTAAATTCTCCTTTTAAATAATGAAACTTAATGTGAAATTGTATGTATGAGTGAAGTGCAAAAAACGTTATGTCCTGCTCGGGTGTAAAGTCCTGTGTTTTAACTCGGAAACGACGGAATACTCGCCTTCGGCTCCAATGTTTCACACTCTTTTCACTCGTTAAAAACAGTTCACTTTACACCCTTGTAGCACAAATAACTATTATAACATTTTATTCGATTTAATTACTTTTGTATTGTGGGTGGGAAAATGTTTCTATTTGCGTATATTATCAATAATATTGCTGAAAAATATTTGTAGCGAATTCTAAGATAATGGCGCCAAAACTGAAATAAAATTGACATGATTCTTTTCCAGTTAGTCTACGTATAGGTGATATTAATTGACTCATAATAAACTGAAAATCAAATAGTCACTGAAATGTCAAAACCAGTTTGATAAAAGTTGAGTCCCCCATGTTCTTTACAGGAATTAAATTTTTTATTACAATCAAAGTAGTTTTGAAATTTTAAAGATGAAAATTATTTTTAATTGCCTAATTATTTAAAAATTTGATTAACTTTGGTCGGCAATGTAGTTGACTCTTTGGAGGTGTAGGTCTCTAAAGATAGAGTTTGTTCTTACGTACCACGGAGCGCCACACAGGGTACGCACCATCCTAGCGTAGCAACGATTTGCTCTGGCCATGAGTGAGGGGGTGCACGTAGACCACAGCTCAATGCCGTAAGTCCATATCGGAATAGTTTTTGACCTGTAGAGCTCAAGTCTGGCCTCAAGAGGTAATTTGGACTAGTCACCAATAATCCACGACAGGTTATTGAAGACCCGCCGGATCTTGGACTCGACATGCTCCCTCCACNCACCATCCTAGCGTAGCAACGATTTGCTCTGGCCATGAGTGAGGGGGTGCACGTAGACCACAGCTCAATGCCGTAAGTCCATATCGGAATAGTTTTTGACCTGTAGAGCTCAAGTCTGGCCTCAAGAGGTAATTTGGACTAGTCACCAATAATCCACGACAGGTTATTGAAGACCCGCCGGATCTTGGACTCGACATGCTCCCTCCACGTTAATCTTCGGTCTAGATGAATGCCCAGATAAAGGACCGATTGCTTCTAGGCAATAGTCAAGTCGTCAATCGAAACCGAGGTGCAGTTTCCCGGGCGCAATGAGAAAAAAAATTTTTTTATAATAATATCAATTATATCTTATAAAAACAAGTTCTAAATCTTATAGAACTTATTTTGTTAATGAAATTAATTTCGAGCTACTACGAGTATAGACTAGATTTCGATAATTTATTACAATATTTTAGTATAATTTGTGTTTGATGTTGCTATCACAAACATATTGTCGAAATCAAAAAGCTTGACGATGTAAAAAAGAAGCTTTTAAAGTTCAAACAACACCATCATTAAAGTGGTTCTTCACTGTTTTAGCCGGTGAATAAATTAACATTTAGGAAACAGTTAAATTGATTCTGTATGATATGATAAAAATCAATGGAGAGAACTACCTTGGGGCAGTTGTAATGTACGAATTATTGAATTGTTTCTATGGTTAATGCTATAGACGTGGCATGTTTTAGAAACTAGTCCAAGACTAAGCTGAAATAACAATTGCTTTTCCTCCTTGATGTTGATTAATATTCAAATATTGCAAATCTAGTGAGTGAATTTTACTGTGTTAAGTGTAAATAATAGATGATTCTCATTCTAACAATTCCAAACTGTACTGTTGCTAGAAATTTATAATTCAAGGTGATAAACTAAAAGTTGCTTGCAGTTTTGGCATAATAATGGATGACGTACATGTGTGCTTAGGCTGTGAAATGTCCTGACATGAAAATGGAAACGGCAGACCATAAATTTGGATCTAAAACGTCCCCCGCTTGAATATTCAAATATGAGCATAGTTTTTGCAATTGATTATATTAAATTGAATGGAGAGCCGATAAAAAATTACTTTCGATATCAGTTTATTTGCCAGTGAGAATATACAGAGAAAAACAAAATGAAAAAAAGCGAAAATATTATTCGCTTCTCGCAAAAACATAAAAGCGCGACTAGGTTTTTATTCGCAGTGGCTCTGTGTGGTGGTTATGGCGGTCGCTTGCTGGAAACATGATGGTTTAACGTCTAGCACAAAGAGTTAGAGATGGTGAGAGACTCAGACTTAACTAAAGACGATGCAAAAAATACAGGTGAGCGATCAGCAGCAGCTTCTCGCTCAACGGTATTATTTGCCGTTAATAGGTTCGATTGATATGTATTGTGTAGACAAAACCAAATAGCTTACTATTGCTGTAGACATAAAAAATAATTTATTGGAATATTAATTTTTATTGACAAAGAAAGAATTTCTATTGGTTCATGAAATATTGAATACATTTTTACCATTCCTACATGTACAACATTTTCGACCACAAGAAAAACCTATAAAATAACTACAAGTTTACGGAAACGATAATTATTTTAAAAATACAAGAATTAGACAATAAATATATACAATTTAATTATGAATAACAAATAGCATAAGGATACAAAAAGTGGCATAAATCAACATATTTTAATTATAGATTTTTTTCATTTAGATTCAATACATGAAATATATAGATTCTGTAATTTTGATAATTAAATATTTTTATATCTCTTTTTTTTATAAATACATGAATACAAATTTAATGAAAATTTGTTAAAATAAGTTTGATTGGCGAAATTTATTTTTATTAACAAATAATTTGCATAATATTTATAAATGTAGTCAGTTTAAAAAAAAAACAAACGTTTATAACATTTTAAAAAATCCAGTTATTATAAATGTTCTGACTTATCGAACAACCCAACGATAATTTGGTAAGAGCCGGGATTGGATTAATTTGCAGAACTTCTTGGTTCTATAAATAAACTGTTTCTAAACTCAGCTTTGTTCCCTACTGACCTAGTGCGAGAGATTGAAGCATTTTTGTCTGGACTGGGAGAGACTGATGATGGACAGTAACGGGATGAATTAATGGATGAATTGGTGAATTTACGGTATATTGAAATGGCAAATTCTGCGAGAGTGGTCGGGCATTCAGAGTTGGCTGCGCCCCACTCGTTCAACAGCAGTCACCACTCTTGGCTAAGGTTTTAAATGCCCGCTCCAAGTTCCCTCAGCCACCAGTTCGAAGAAAAGCGCGGGCCGCGAGTTTGCTGTAGGCCTCTCTCTTGCACGCTGTTGCAATTTTATTGGATATATACATATATTTTCTATTTTGTCGTCAATATTCTCACATTTTACGGATATGTGGTCCGGATAGCCACAAGGATACCATCATCTATTTTGCCTATCAATGTGTTCATGACGCAGTCTGATTACCGGTTTTGGGATTAATTCAGTGCGGAAAGGATAAATACAAAAAGTGATTTGTGATTTGGGAGAGGAATCGTTTAAGATTTTCACCATTGGGAAATTTGTAATAGGAATTCCTAGCCAAAAATAATAGTCAATTTAATAGAAACAGAATCATCTTAGCCGCCATGTTAATAAGCGAGAGGGACTCGGCTAGGCTGAGTGTGACAGTTCTAGTTCTTTGTTTAATAAGTAGTTTTGTGATTAGTGTTGTCAGTGTTCGAGTTCAAACGAAACGAATTAAAGGTGAGTTTCAATACGTAAAGATTGAATAGTGTCAAACAAGCAAAACAAATGACCATGAATTAGAGAGAAGAAAAACGAAAGATCTCGCTTCAAAGTTTAATGAGTTAGAGAAAAGTGAGATTCCACCAAGCGACTCAATTGGAGGATTACCGTTTGCCGAAAGCCAGTGAACGGTGGTTCTATTCGGAAATTGTGCTACGTTAACTGTACAGAATAATGGCTAAATTTGAGTGTGACGTTGTCGAGAGATCATTTGTGATGTCTTAATCGATCGATTATCTGATCGTAATTTGAGACAATTAAGTCTTGTATACATGTTTATTTGAAATTGGAAAACCAAATAAGAAAAAGTGTTAACATATATAGCGTTTTAGTGGCCGCGGTGGCTCTGGTAAAAGAAAGTTTCATTACGTTTAATCAATCCAGTGCACGCCGCTGCGCCATTTTCTTGCCAATTTCTCAAGTGAATTGCGTTCCCAATACGATTTTCTTGTGCATTTACAGTCGTTTATAACAAAACAGAGATCGAGTTCAATTTTCCAAATTATATATGAAAGGCACAGCTTTTTAATGGATTTATTAAAACGATTGAGATTTTTGCACATTTCGAAACAGCCATTCCCTTTGTCATTTTCTCTTTGATAAAATTCCACAATGTTTGTAATTTTTGGTACTTAAATAATTGTGGCTAATATCCCTATTCACATATTATACCATGTGTATTATGATTATTATTGCATAAGAAAAATGTGTTTTTCTTATTAAATGTGTGCCATTTGTACTCGGCAACCAGAGTCGTAGACACGCATTAATAATTGTAACAGTTTTATTTTCACTAAAAAAATTGTTGCCTCACGTTTACCGTGCTTTGTGCTGTCGCATTTACGTATTCATAGTCGAAATGAGCTCCCAGACAAGTGTGAAGAATTGAATGTGATGAAATTTGCGGTAACTACATGCTTGCATTATATCAAGATTCTTAATTGCTTCGCGATCAATTTCTTGTCATTTCATAAGACCATGTATTGTATTGTTGTCAAAATTGGAAAGAAATTGAAGCCCATTATAATATGTGTATATTTTGTAAGTATGGGACACAATCTCTTTAATTAAAATATCGTTTCAATACCGTTACATTTTATGGAGAAACATCAAATAAAAAAATACTTTAATTATGTTAAAGATGTGAATATTCGTTTATTAATTAAATATATATAAACATAATGACCAGGAAGTGGTTTCAAAATGCACCTCTCACCGAATATTCGAAATGCTACAGACACAAATATTCCCGGAAAATTTCACCAATCACTGAGTTGTATAACATTTGTCGCATTTTATTGAAGAACATATGATCGTTAAGAATAAAATAACAATATTTATTAGCAATTATATTGAACTAAGCCGCTTTTGTTTTAACACCTTGTTTTATTTAAAGAAAAAAAAGTGAATCATATGCATCTCTAGACAATGTACGAACATACTTGATCATTCTTGAATGATCGATCAGTAAATAGCGAATTGTGTGAAAACAGAAAATACATTATTATGTTAAAATATGCAAGCTAAGGTCTCTATCGAAGGTGTATCACGTCACGATTCTCCTAGTTTTTCAACCTCTTTAATTCTCATCGAGAACCTATGCAGAGAACAGCATGGGGCAATTGACGTTTTAGAGATTTTCCTTTTATCTAACTAAATGTCAAGCAATGGTAAATTTTGCAATCGGACTTAATTGGAATGTATCACAGCTCTGATGTGAATAGCTATTCATTTATAAAATAGTCGAAATGGCTTATTAATTAGTCGTATTAATCGGACACGGAAATCCATAAATTTGGCGTCTCTTCTAACCTTCAAATGTAAATAAAGTGCCAAATTTAACAGTCCATAATCAAACTAAATTGAAATCCAACACCGTCTCTAATAAAAATAATTACATTTGGTGCTGTCCGGCAATTAAGAGGAACATGCTGATGGTGGACAAATTCTTTCACTAGCCAGTCTGCATTGGTTGATTGCCCAAAATGGGGGTCGTTCTTTAATAGTCATTCATTCCACTTCTACTGTTTTTATTAGTATTGCCAATAATTAGCAAGTGTATCATATTCACCATGTTGTCTTAAGTATAACCTTGTACAGTTTTTCTCTACTCCTTTTCCAATCCAACCATAAAAGCGGCCATTAGCTAGCCTGGCAGTTGTATCTATTACTTTTATTGCGATATAGACCCTCATGTTTTAAATACCTTTTTTGTTATTAAATACCAATTGAACAGCACTTCTATATTTAGTAGCTACTTTAAGTTTCCTAATGTTTCTTTAACACAAAAAATGTATTCATCAATTCCTAGATGAATTAATGTTTTTTGTTATTTCTTAAGTCGCTCACAAACATTTCATATTATAAATCTTAAATTGAATTTTTCTTTTATCTTTAATCAGTAAAAAATTATACAGAAATTTTCCGAAAAAAACAACTATATATAATTGTAATTCATAGACAAGAATTACCATTATTTGCGAATCGCGACGACCTCAATCGGAATTTGCTAAGAATGTAATCACTGTACCTGATCTATTTGAAACGGATTGGAAATTTACGGCAAAAACCGACTATTGCTGGGCGATTTTGACCAATTTTTCGTAATGAACGTGACTTTGTTAGCATAAGCTAAAGCCATCAGTGGACTCGAATTAGTGTGACCGTGGAAATAAATCTTATTTCAATCCAATCTCTAAGTTTTGAGTAGAGTAGTGCCACCATTAGTTTCTCAGTTAATCATACGCAATTGGAGCTGCAATTGGTAGACATTTGTTCATTCATAAAAATTACAATTGCCTACCTGACACACATGCCAATTCTTGGCGGAATCGGCAATAAGGCTTAATAGGCTACGATCACCGTTCCTCGCCTTGAACTGCACAGAGTCTGACTGGAAATTCAAATTAAATTAACCATTTCCATCGAAATTAAAGTCATTTAACACAATCTCCTATTAATCACAATTTACCAAAAAAAGAAATTTATCTAAATCCTCATAAATATTTCTTTTTTACGTGTAATTTAGCTTTTTGTATTCAAACGAAACTGAAATTATTTGCATGTTCTTCCAATAAAACGGTTTCTTGTTTTTGTAAGAAACTAAGAAAACTCAACTTTCACGCTAATATTTTTTGCAACCGAAATGGAAATTTTTGTAAGGCATTATTCAATAATTTTATGCGAATTTTGAAAACTATTGTTAACTTAATTAATTTATTGTAAATTTATTGACCCGGAAGATTTCATGTTTTTTCCGATGTGTTCAAGCGCTTAATGATGTCCAATCACATTCATTTTATTTGAATACGTTTTATTTTTAAAATTTGATGAGTAATTTTAGTGACGTTAATTTACATTGTGTGGGATTTAGTGAACCGAAAGTTATTTTTGACAATCATTTTTGGCAATCTTGCATAACGGTCCAACTTGATCTCTTTTGTGTAAAGCATTTGCACTTTGAATTGCTTAAGCAAGGCTGTTAATTGGTTTTATCTTTTACAGTTTAAAGTATCGTAAAAAAAACTGGGTATAAAAATTTATCATTGATTAAGCCATTAAATTTGTGAAGTCTACGATAACAGTTGAGGTCAGACAACAAGTTCAGCTAGAATAGTCCTCAGGCTCTGTTGCCGGTGTCTTGTTAAATGACCAGCTCTTATAGTTGTCTCTAGTGAACCGTAATAATGAACCGAAACTTTTTATTTACTTTTAGAAAGTTGTCAGTCTGCAGTTTCTTTACATTCATCTCCTTAGTGTCTTTCCAAATGGAGTGTCTCGGACGGATCCGAAACGAAATCGAAATCTAAATGATATAAAAGCTGGTCGATTTGTTTTAATTTCCATACATATACTTGTACACATATAAATGACCAGATAATCTGCCTATCGATAAGTCTGATCTCGCTTTTACCCATTTCCAATCATCTGTATCCGACCAACGGGGTCTAAAACAAAAACAAAAATCGCGAAAGAAATTCGGCATACCAATTAATATAATTATTAGGACTTGATCATTATGGTTGTGCAGAAACAATGTATACACAAATCTGCTCCACAATGACTTTCGAATCAGTAATGAACCGATATATCATTAATATCTGTTTGGAAATATAATAATTATTTGGTCTAAATGATTGAGGTAAAATCAACAGTCACATAAATAATAGACCCCAGTGGTTCTCTTGGCTAGCAGCTCAGCCAAGACAGACTAACCTAATATCACGATCACATTTCACAGCTGGCAAACTTGAAATCTACTAGTAGACAAACTTACGATCATCAGTGGAAATGATTCACGATATCGCAATTTTGTGCTTAACTCGATTAAATGGCTATAATTAAATTAAATTTCTTGTTATTTTAATTCGTTAGAAGAATGTGCCAGAGATCAATCAAAATTAACAGCTACAGAAGTAAAAGGAACTGCTTCCAGTGATTACTAGATCGCGATCGTTGTTCCTTTAACGAGTGCCAATTTCAGTAGACCAGCTGGATCGTGTGCTATAATAATGATTTTTCTATTTGGTATAAATCAACAGCGTT
This sequence comes from Clogmia albipunctata, assembly GCA_001014945.1. Lineage (NCBI taxonomy): Eukaryota > Metazoa > Arthropoda > Insecta > Diptera > Psychodidae > Clogmia > Clogmia albipunctata. The sequence goes on from JXOV01003296.1 coordinate 36,163, forward strand.
GAATAGGTAGAATGACAATAAAAAGAAGCTTTTACTCTTGTCTGCACCACCGCCATTAAAGTCAAATGTTTTAAGTGTGCATTTTATTAGCGTTTGTTAAGCAAAACATGGAACATTTGTATCAAAAGCATTTCTCAAATGTAATTGGAAAACAAAACATCACGCGCAGACAAAACAAGTAAGAGAATTATTTTCGCTGAAGCACGACACGAGAGACAATCATTGTTTCCCCAAATCCGACCAAATTTCGACAATTCGTCATAATAGTGAAAGAAAATTTGTACCATTTGTCACAAAAACCCAAAATTTTCTCCGGAAACAATTATTTCTATTATTAGCAGTGTATAATTTAAACAAATGAATTGTCATTTAGAACAACAGTGTGACTAATCGCGAATCTATTCAACCGGAAACAAAATTACTGAAATGTCACTCACTTAATCTGTGGAGTATATTAAACACTTTCCCGATAAACAGTCAGATACGTCGTGTATGCAAAAAGAGAGTGAAATTAGCCAATCTAGTGGATTGATTCGTCGGGGACACTGGATAAACACATAAACGGAACGTTATCAAGACAAATTAAAACCAAGACCAAACCACTCTAGTTGCCAACTTCAGCGCCTACTGTGATTTCATTGATATAAGTTAAATTTCTATTTTATTGATCTGATGAACCGGTTTCCTCCAATGAAAATGAAAACGAGTGTCGGTAATAGTTACTCTCTCATCACCGCAACGCAGATTGATTGCGATTGTCAAGTATGCAAACTAGTTATTCTGGTTACCTAGGCGGACAGACATATGATCGAGTTCATTAAACACCGCTTGTATGGCAATAAAACAATAATTACTACACATTGTTTATTAATTCGCGTGATTTGTGAAATCTACAAGTTTTCTTCCTTTATTTGTTTCCGATCTTCCGCTATTTTGATTGGATCGCATCAATTGAGCCATTTTTTGCATCACGTTTTAATCGGTCATAAAACACAACAAGTGATCGAATTGATATAAAAGCGGACGTTTCAACACCTTAGACCCGATCCGTTACTAATATGTTGTCACATGTCATTAAAATTATTTTCAGTCAATTAATATCTTAATTACTAATTGCGATATCATGTTGCAAAACCGATTTATGACCAAGTCCAAGAAACTGGACCGTTTTCTTGGATATATTGTCATTAAAATAACTGATCACAGAAAAATCGCGACTGAATTAAAGCTGTTGAGAGAGAAGTCACAGGAATTTAATTGTATAAATACAGAATCGTGGACAAATGTTTTTCTGTTTGATCAACATTTTGTTCACAGATTTGAATCGTGTTATTTTGCAATTTTTTTATGGACTTTCACAAGACTTTGACTTTGCGTCTTACTTAATTTCATTCTATTTGAAACCCGGGGCTTTGTTGGACTTGGAAACAATTTGGTTGCAATAAATAACTAAAAATACAAACAGTTCAATTAGTGCAAAAGCAAGTCATACTGAAGAACTTGAAAACGATTTTGCAACGTCCATTTTATTTTGGACTGATCGCATTCTTAAAAAGTTGGGGAGAGGCAATGCAAACATGTAATATTCCATAACTTTCCCATTTATAATAGTATCACGGTTGACAAGCATAGTGACCATGAAATGGAAATCGGCAAAGAGAACTGTAAATTTATCGCAGGAAAGCACACGATCAAGCGCGAACGTCGACTATGAGTTATCGATAGCAAAAGTGCACTGACTTTTAAATCACTGATAATAGCACGGCGTAGGAAATTGCAATTACTAACCATCATGATCGTTTATAGTGTGGAACTTCAACAGCTGGAACAAGATTCACTTTCAATAAAAATAACACAAAAAACCTCTGATCTTGACATAACTTTCTTCCACGCACTTCTGGTTTCCCAGAAGAGTTGACCTTAACCAGAGCGCGTCTCTTGTCGCGATTATTCAATCCTTGACATTGGTCAAATCTGAAACAAGTTCTTCTTCTTTATGAACAATAAAAAGCATTTTCTTTGAACAAGAAATGCTGCGTGACAAAAAAGCAAGTGAAAAGCGAAAACAATCCGGTTCTTTAATGAGCCTCCAGCTGAGCAAGATTATATAGGAAGTTGACGCTTTCTTCAGCAATTTTGCCCGTAATTTCACTCTCTGGCACGATATTATTGATAGCAAAGGAAATAAAATTGAAAAGTGTGTAAAATTGGAAAATTAAATTTATACATTTTTATAGTTATTTTCGGCCTATAAAGAAAGCGCTTATTTATCGTCATAAAATAGTGTACATAATTAATCATATCAGCTGATACAAATCTCTCACGCCAAAAATCAACACGACAGAAATCCAATTTCGCAACCACTTTTTAATTGAATATATTCACACAGTCGAGTGATATGGCGATTAAATCGAAATAAACCAAAATCCAATTTGCAAGTCAATTATGCAGTATGTAAATTTTGTTAATTTCTGATTAGCTATCGTACAATTTTTCGTGGAGATTTCAATGCGAAAATCGTCGCGTTTACATATGGCGTCGCTGGGAAATAATTGGAGAAAGGTATGGCCAAATGAATGACTTGCCATCAATCAATTTGAGCACAGCTATGCACCAGGAAAACGGATTATTATCTAATAATAGTTTATTAGTGACTAAAAAAGATCATGTTCATCAGACGTTGCTTGTATTTTAATTAAGTGCAAACTAATGACTAGTTGTGCTGAAAAAGAATTCACAGACCCCACATTTAATTAGCCTGAATACCACACCTCCAAATTAGACAAAAAACAGTTTCAAGGAATCGGAACTAGGCTCTGTAAAGAGGAGTTTTTTGTTATTTGCACGTTTTTAATATCTGTTAACTGTCGACGTCTTGGTGGGTGTATCAAAGATCAAGGTAACACTTGAAGACACATCGCCATGTTCCACTCTAATTCCTAATACATATTTTATTAATTCGTTTCGTCTGCGATTCGTTATTTATATAAATAAATTAATCATGAAATGCATTATAAATAGAAACAGCTTTTAAATATTGACTTTTGCAGTTCGGGTCTAGGTCTCGTCAATAATTTCTGCATGTCTACAGTTGTCCTGAATGAAGCTTTAAGAATAGAGCACGAAATAATAGAAAAGGCCAATTATTATGCCACTTTCCATTGTTCGCCATTAAAATGTGCAGCGCAAAATAACATTGGCACTGTCTAAATTAGCGGTTTTCTAATTGATCGGCCAAGATACCAGAGCTCTGTACAAATGTGGAGTGAAAGAGAGCTGCTGACTGCTGCGCCTGGCATTGTGTGGATCAAATTGGCATTCATATGGTGAACAAATGAAGACCCAATTTCTAATGTAGAGAAGATGATGATTTGTGGGCAGCATCGAATTCATTTATGCAAATTCAAATCCTCTGCCGCGCGCGCAAGTGGATTAAATTTGGATTGGAAATGAATGAAACGCATTTCAATGATTTTGGACTTTCAAAAGTGCGCAAAGAGGGAAAAACATAGAAAAAACTCATTAAGATTAGCTCGATTTCCCAAATGGCATAAAGCTCAGTTCAAGACCATTGCGCTTTTTCTCCTCCGTGTCTCTCGATTCAAAGTTGTTGCCTTAAAAAGCGAAAACCGTCAATGCAATTTTATTGTTTCGCTTAGAATGCCGATTGCATAACGCTGTGTTTGCGGAAAAAGATTATTCCTCGCTTGCTCTCCAAATCGGTCTCTCTTGGACAAAGAGTCTGGCTGAACTTTGTTTGGGAATTGGCAATTCATATTTGAAAATAAACATAGACCAAAATCAAAACAGATTCGTATTATGCCATTGCTAGGTTGTGTGCGATTTCTTGCAGCTCCCCAAGTCAAGTCGACCATTTCGCAAGAATCTAAACATCACGACTTCTCATTGAACGCTCTTTGTCGCAGTCACTTCATCTCCTCCTGTCCCTCCCCATTTCATTGTGGCAAGTACAAAACGATGTATGTCGTGATTCAGGTACTAAAAGAATTCTGTGTTTGATCGGTTTTTATCTATAAATAGTTTTTATATGTAATACCTAGAAAATGTATCTCTGGATTACAATTCACTTATTTCATCAGAGATCTAAAAATAGAAAAAGAATTAGGGTTTAAAGAAAATAATTTTTTTTAATTTTTAAAAGAATTGAGACAAATGAAAGTCGAAGAGAAAAAAATTATTTATTTTAATCAAAATCTGAAGAAAGACTATTTACTTTTATGTTATAGAAAGTTGGCAATCATATGTATTGCTGTTTAAAAATGAAAAACATATTCAGCAAGACACCCGCATCGCATTGGCACTGCTGCTGGTAACCTTCACCGTAGTAGTCACGGCATTGTCAAATGAAAGGGAAATTGGCATGTATCTATTCCCGCGCAGCTCTGGAATTCGACCGTTTTGCCAATTACATAAATTGTAATCATTTTCGTAGTTGAAGCATGTAAAGCTTCGGAAATCTCTTGCGTACAAAAACCATAATAGCAGTTGGAATCATATCTCTCTTCTGGGCATAATAAAAATGGCAAATAAAAAATCGGTGTGATGAAGCACAGAAATCGGAGAAATGAAAACCGCATTGGAATCGAATAATTTACATGAAAAAGGCGAGTTATCCAGCAAAATTATATCACGAACTTGGTTTTTTGTCTAGCAAAACAGTTCATTATCTCTTTGCGGAAATACGATACAGGATCATGTAATTACAAAAAGTTAGTGAAATTTATGCAATATTCTCTATTGATGATTTTTAAATGGTTGAAAGTATTTATGACAAAATGCCTATAAAATTGTACTTTTCAATTAAGGTTTAAATAGGTGGAGATGAGTGAAAAGAGTGATAACGTTGCCTAAATAGGGCTCTTGGGCAATGAAGCAAATAAAAAGCAATCTACATAAAACTATTAATTGAATGTTAGCAAAACTGACGCAAACTAATTATATTTATGTATGCAAATACGATTCATTTAAAATTTACTGTTCAAAAATTATATGCACCATTAAACAGTTTTTATTGGTTTAAGGCATAAGAGTTAATCGGTCATTTTCAATAGCGAAATATGCCCAAGGATGAGAAATTGATTTAAATTATTCAATAAATTAAAATTGATTGGTTATCTGTTTGCTTTGAACACACTATTAGCTGAGATTTCAAATTGGCGTCACTTCAAAGTGGATTAATTTAAATACTTTTCATTTCACTTTTGATACCATCTCAACATATAAAGCGATTCGTTTTTGTTTAAAAAGAAAACATTGTTCACATCTTAAATCACCTATGTATTTATTTATTTTCTTTTCGGTTGTAAATGCTAATTTCGTTTGATAGTTTCTATTTTGGCATCTTAATTTGAGTCGAAACCACGGCTTATCTTTAAGATTAATCTCACTGAATTTAACACCACTGTTATTTCATAAATCTTTTCGAAATTGGATTAATTAATATTTTTTTTCTTCTTACTAAACAAATAATATTTCACAGGCAAAAATGTAAATTGTGTCAATAAACGAGTTTTTTTTATTTCTCACAGTGGGATAGCAATAGGTGCTGATTTCAGTGAAACCTTCCATAATCAGATTAATGCAATGATTAATTTATCGTATTTGTCAATAACTAAATGTTTAAGAAATATTTACATTTACAATAATGTTATCGTATATAATTAAGTAAAGTATATATAGAAAGTACTAAATGAAATACATTAAATATATTACAAAACTGAATAGAATTACCCAAAAATGTTTAATACTTATAAGCCAAAGTTTTATTTAATAGTTATTTATACAACTAAATCTATCTGTCTCGTAGCCGATGTGGTAACGCATATAGCTGCCTTTTCGGAGTCAAGGGTTCGATTCCTGGGCGGGTAGGATTGACTGTGTCATTTTTCAACTGGTCTACGTGCTATTAATTGAAAACACAATATTAGGATTTACGAGCAAAGCTAGTGTGTTTAAACATGCTTATTGATCTAAAGTTACACAATACTTTATTCACTTTTTAACAAATTAAAACAAAAATCTATAACAATCATTTTTTTATTTTATTTTTTTCTCACACATAGCAAAAGTTTGTTCTAATTTCTATTTTTTAATAATATTGAAATAGAAAACAGTGTTTAACAAATCAAATGTCAGTTTCAAATTTATCAATTTAATGTAACGTCTTCTTCGACGACGACTTAACAACCATTACCGGTCTAAGTCTAACCTATTGGTTTTCAAATGCCTTATCTATTCATTTGCCAATCTTTCACAATTGACAATTGAATATTATGTCTATGAATCATTATTTGTTATGATGTGATTAGCACCATGAAATGATGATTCTATATAGAGCCTATTTATTGAAAGGTTTTGCACCAGAAACAGAACACACATACTACGAAGAAGACCATCCCTTTCACATTTTCATCAGTATACATTCAATGAATGGCAGCAAATTACTAGTATTAGAAAGATTTTTTCTTCGATTCTGTGCACATACAAGCTTTGAAAACATGTTTAACTTCGACACTAGTTGTTCGAGAGTTGCGACCGAGGATATTATTTTTTGTAAATGTATATCAATTACAGAATGTTGTTAGTGAAAATGAGTAATCAACTTCGTAATAAAAAAACGTCTGATCAGGACTCGAACCTTCGATGGTTTCCAGTGAACCAATTCTGTAACAACGCTTTAACTACTTCGCCACCCCGACTACCAAATTGATAATTATTATTCTTGTTCAAGTACAATTTATGTATAATTTATTAAATATTTTGTAAAACTGTATTTAATTGTTATAAAATGTCGTTTAAATTTTTTAAATACAAATAACCAAGGAAAGATTTAATTAACAAGTGAATGGATTTCTACGAATCTATAATTAATAACTTTATAACCAACTATTAATAATTACCTTTAATTCATAATAAATTTATATTATTTACAATAAATGTCATTTTATGTAATCAAGAGTGATTTTTATCCACATTATTGCCCTTATGTATAATTTATTGAGGTCATTGGCACGGATAAAACATGCTAAAAGATACAGTTACGTTCACTTGGTTCAAAAAATAAAATATGGTTCCAGTCCATTAATGCTAAAATGTCTTAATGGCATCTAATTAAAGCAAAACGAAATCAGAGTGAATCAATAAAATAAAAGCATGCTGGTTGTATTAGTAATTATTATCTACGCCTATCAATTAGCGGTTATTTAAAAGGCATTAAAGAGATCCATTTGGCTATTTGTCGCCTCTTAACGATTAAGCCACTGAATGCCCGCTGTGCAAATTAACAAATATTTATGCGAGGATTAGGAGACAATAACATTAGAAACTGGTTCAATATTTCGTAAACGAAATTGGCGTTATTAAGTCATTTATTATGTGGATTGAATGTATGTAATTCAAGTAAATATATAGACAAAACCTGAAGTTATTTATGACTACCGTTTTTTGCATTCCTCGATTGTTACTCGTATTACCGCTGCATTTCTGCCATTTGAATCTATTATAAATAAATTTCTAATTAGTCGCCTAGACATGTAGATATTATGGGGAAATTTTGCACTACACCACATTGCGGCTTGTTGCAATCCTGTGGTGGGTGTCACTATTTTGCACTGTTTCAATTTTTGCGCAATTTCCTAATCACACCGAGACAACGACGCGTTGTCTATTCTCTCTTGTATAATCCAATCCAATTCGAATCTATAAATGCAATTTGGTGGGAAATATTAATTGCAATTATTAATTTCCAATCGGTCGCAAAGGCAACACATTTTCTTGCAAAATTGGAGCACTTGATCAATGGCGGAATTTTTTTTGCCGCAATATTGACATTGTTTCCAACCAAGCAAATTAGGTTATTATCAATCAACCAATAATACGTGTAAATGTGCGGAGGCCCAAAAACAGTCATTATCGAAGGAAAATGGCCAACAAAACCTACTCCAATTTGTAACCGAATGGTTTATACATATTTAGCTCATTTCACGGCGACTGAGTGGCTCGACCTCTTAAATTTTCCACTCGTTTGGCTATCACTTGATATAAATATGCATATTTTGCAAATTTACCAATTACGTCACTTTGGGCCTGAGCCTATTCGGCAATAATAAATCACTTTCATGGTACCTTAAGCGGAGAGCCGTGTTTACTCGTAATTCGCGCAGTAAAAATACAAATTCGAAACGGAAAGTTCTTTTGCCTCCATTTAAAATACGTGTTATTTGGCCCATAACGAGAGCGACATGGACAAGCGGTGCTTTTCCTGGTCGCAATGACTCGGTCTCTGTTGTGTGTATATAGTATGTTTCCATGCCAGTCAAGAAACGAAAAATTAAATACCAAAACTTAATTGTTTTAAATTACATTCAATCTCGCTTTCATCTGAGAGTAGTTCGAAAAAGCCCTCGGCCGCTCACGTTTTCAGCTCTTATTTATCCACCATTCAGGGAAGGTGGTGGCCGCACTCTTATTATGTGATCAAGTAAAAGTGATCTACTGAAGTGAGCCGGCGAAAAACAACAGAGTGAATGCGACACATGAAACAAGGCTCTGTCAATGTCACCACACTTTTGACAATCTCTTTTTGCTCCGACTGTGCTGTGATTGCAGGTAATTAATGGAGATCAGGAGAGAGAACAAAAAATTAATGACTACAGAAATACTTAACAACCCAGTCTGAAACTCTCCATTTCATTAAAGAATTCCATGATCCAGATCCCATATATTACTACTGCACAGTGTCTTAGCAAACGATGTCTGAATAAATATTGGCTCATTTTCCCAGACCCAATGCAACACGTGCAGAATGCCCATTACTTGACGATTCTCCCATGAGCCCAGCCGATGCAGCATCGTTCATTGTTCTGGGGAGTGTCTCTCCACCAATTTCTTACATAATGGATATTGTTGCTATACTAATTTTATGGACATTTTGTACCTTTTTCAAAATATACAGATTTAAATTAAGATATGCAATCACTAATTGTTGATGATTAAGATGATATACATATTTCACAAAAACGGTTCCAAATGAAATATATTTTAATGAAACACTTTCGTAATTACAAAACTGTGATCCACTTCAATTAAGTTGAAATTACTCTCACTTGTACTGCAATTTTACCGAGTGCGTAATTAAAGAATCGGCATGGGAATTTGCAAAACAGAACCGCGTGCTGTTGATGAATATTAATTAAAAGCACAGTCCGTAGAACTTATCCAAATTGGCTGCAGTGGAATTTCTTCAATCAAGCCAAGGCTGGCGTTTTTTTTTTCACCACAAAAATGCGCATTTAATTGTGAAAAGGTGTCGGACTTGTCATAAACTGTATTATACAATGCCGCCGCCGTTTCGCAAATTATCGCCGATAATTGCTAATTTAATTGTGGGGCTGCCTTCTAATAATTTCATTTGCTCCGTTTCCAGATGACAAATCGACAGATCAAGTGACATCAGCGCAGACGTGGTGGAGCCAGCGAGGGCCACCAGTCTCCTCTGATCCCAAATTCTTCAGTGCCACACACGGGCTAGTGCAGACCCACCCCGCATTGGGTGCGAGCAGTAGCGGTAGCAGCGGCAGTGCATCTACAGCATCTCGACCTGTTCTGGGCGGTGGACTGTCCCGTGCCACACCCCTCGGCTCGACTAGCTCGATCAGGGACCACGCTCTACCCTCCAACTACAACTCTAAATCGCCGTTCAGGCATTTGGACTTCACAAACAGCGCCACCGCCGAATTGAGAAGAAATCCCAACCTTTCAGCGCCCGATGAGTGCGCCAGAGCTTGTCGCGAAGGAGAACCACCCAGAATCTGCTACTACCACTTCACCCTTGAATTCTATACCGTCCTCGGAGCGTAAGTTACAGGATAAGAATTCATATTATAGTTATAATGCAATAAATATTTCAAGTAGAATATAGTTCGTTTATCAAGTTTACCCGTGCTAGGAAAACGAAAAAATGCTCGATTCCATACAAATAAACCGGGCTAATAACAGTAAAATAATTAATTAAAAATTTGCAAAACCAACAAGATAGTCTTTTGATTTATGAAATATTTTGCATATCATTAGATTATATAAAATTGCTCCCCTGTGTTCCCAAAAGGAACGGCTACTAGCAAAGGAAATAAGAGCGAGATTATATAAAATGGAATGATTTGCAATTTTGCCAATGAAGTTTTTTTGTAACAGAAAAGATTAAGATGAGTTTAAAATAAAAGAATATAAGTTTTCAGATTTTCTAGTGCATTATTCATAGTTTTGCAGTTTGTATAAATTTTATAGATTAAAAATAAAATTTAGAAAAGATCCTTTTCTAGAAGATTTTATTTAAATTTTAAGTTATGTACCAATTAATTTAAAAAATAGCTATTTGTTTAAAATTACAGGAATTCTATTAGCTCCAGTAAATTAGGCATTATTACAATTTCCAGGATAATAGCAAAAATTCAATATTACTCAAATCAACTAAAGATCATAACTTTACTTTGGTCTTTATTTAATTTTGAAATATCCTTCCATAACAATTATATAAAATTACATTCCAATAAAAATATATTCTGCAATTAATTTTATTTTAAACATCAATAATTTCAATAATTATCCAATTTATTACTTCTCAATACGATGACATCATTATTTACATGTTTAATTATATCATTTACATAATATAATTATTACGCTTCACTGCATTTCGCGCTTTGAGAATGATAATTGATCATTTAGTCGATCTAAAATATTGGTGTCAAAACTGTCATGTTATTTAATTTTGATTTGTGATTGCTGATAAATACATATTTCAAAAAGATATTACAACAATTTTAATGAGATCCAATTTAAATAAATGGAGTGTTAATTGCTTCATTCTACTTTCAAAATATTAATTACAATTTAGGTGATAAATATCCAACGTATTTCATAACATCATAAGCTAAAAATATACTGTAATTAAATTTAAATTTATTGCTAAAATTACCGATTCAACAAGAAAAATATATTAATCAATAGTCAAATCGAAATTCCAGTTATAGATAACAGTTTTTTGCTATCTTCTTCAAATTTCATAAGTTTGGTTAATCATTGATATAATTTTCCTAAAAAAATGATTACATTTGATTACGACCGAGTTGATTATAGCAAAAATTATCATAAGTAGTTTTTGTGATAGTGATTTTTTCCTCTAAACTATATCGTTTGAAAGCTTTCAACTGTTGCAAAATAAACCAACTAAGTGGTGATGTAAATATTGATCTAATAATGTAATGATATAAATTTTCAAATAATAGTCCCGTGACAAGGGATGATCGCTTTCAAACTAATTAAGTGTTAGATATTTCCAAAATTAAAAAGTTACCAACTTGATTGATTCACATTATGAACAATTTGAGCTATCATTTGTTAATAAAAAAAAGTCAACTTCACAGTCAATTTTGAAATTAATATTTCATCTTTAAAATACAGTTTAGAATCGATTCATAACATGTGTTTAAAAATTGACACTTATTTTCTAGTATGCTAACCCTAATTTTGTATTTTCTAACTGTATAATTTTAAAAAATGGTGATTTGTTTAGTAACAAATACAACTACAATTTCAATAACTAAAATAATTCCATATTAAATTTGGCTAAATTTGATGACGAATCTGTAATGTCTATTTGAAAAAAATCACATTTATTATCAAATAAGTGGAATATTCCAAATTTTATTGTTATTACCAAACTGATAATTTTATTGTCTTTAACAAATGCAGACGATCATTACATAAGATTCATTATAATGTAAAGAAGCTCAAATGACTCGGCGGAAATTTGATCAAATAACCATTTCACTTTTTGCGGTATGCTCTGATAAACTGTACTCTTGTATTTGCTATTTGCGAAATCTTAAGATGTCAATCTTTGTCGCCATCATCACCGGTCGTGTATTCTAATTTCCTCGCATACCGCCCGATTGACAGATCCAGGTCAAATTGGAATGATTAGTATTTAATTGCAATTAAAAAGACTTTTTCTAAGTGCATTTCTGCTCAATGGAAATTACCTTTAATTAATTGCTGGTCGGTGTTTTTCTCTAGTGCCTGTCAGGTGTGCACCCCGAACGCCACCAACACTGTGTGGAGTCACTGTCAGTGCGTCCTGGCCGATGGCGTGGAGCGAGGAGTGTTGACTGTTAACAGAATGATCCCCGGACCCAGTATTCAAGTCTGCGAAAACGACAAAGTTGTTATCGATGTTGAAAATCATATGGAGGGAATGGAGACAACAATTCACTGGCACGGAATCTGGCAGCGTGGATCTCAATACTATGACGGAGTGCCGTTTGTAACACAGTGTCCTATTCAGCAGGGAAATACGTTCCGTTATCAGTGGACAGGAAACGCAGGAACTCACTTCTGGCACGCGCATACAGGTCTCCAGAAAATGGACGGTATCTACGGCAGTGTCATTGTAAGACAGCCGCCTTCAAGAGACCCCAACAGCCATCTCTACGACTTTGATTTGACAACCCACATTGTTCTGATCAGCGATTGGTTGCACGAGGACGCCGCTGAAAGGTATCCAGGACGATTGGCCGTTAATACTGGTCAAGATCCCGAATCCCTTCTCATCAACGGTAAAGGACAGTTCCGAGACCCCAACACCGGCTTCATGACCAACACTCCTCTGGAAATCTTCACCATTACTCCTGGTCGCAGATACCGATTCCGAATGATCAACTCCTTTGCCTCTGTTTGTCCAGCCCAGATCACAATCGAGGGTCATGGCCTCACAGTCATCTCTACTGACGGAGAACCTGTCCAACCTGTTCAAGTCAACACCATCATCTCCTTCTCAGGTAAAATAATTTATATTAAAATTAAGTATGGTTATCAACTACTCTATCCTTCAATGTTAGTCCTTTCCTTAAGATAGCACTCTATAAAAGATCCGGATTGTGTTCATAAGATGGATATGGGCAAAATAGGGAGGTTGAATAATTAAGATTGTAAAACTTAGTTCTGTTATAGAGAAAACTCTTATATCATTATTAGCTACAGCCCCAAGTGTGTCTTTAAAATTAATATTTATATTGAAACTATTCATGTAGATAAGGAAATGTTTTCTGATAACTAATTGACTAATCCGATATATTCAAAATTTAATTCAATTAATTTTAGTTGATTAGCATATTTAAGCATTAAAATTCATGTTGATCAATTTGAAAGATTAAACCATTTTAGCAATGATCATAGATTTCCGGTTATTTTAATTTATTAATTCTCAAATTATTGATATGATGGCCTAGAAATATTGATCATTTGCCCTAAGACTTGGACCGCACTTCAATAATCAATAACATAAAAATTGGCGTAACGCGGTAGAGCTTTCAGTTGATCTGTGATCATTTATTATAGAATGTAAGAGACCTGGTTATATAATAGCATTCGGAATCGCCGCCTTTGTGGAGTGTCCGGCATCTTTTGAGTTGAATTGAATGACATGGAATTCGTTTTTTTGGTGGCGGTGCTGCTGTTTTTGAAAGGCACAATTAAGCCGAAAGATCGTCATATATTGAAGGTTGATCAATCGCACAGTCATTGTGTGTTTTGTTACGGTTATTTGAATAAAACTGCGATCGTGTATAATTAAACCCTTTTATGATATAATGGTACGGTTGGGCAAGGTCTTGACATTGTGTATGATTGTCGCTTATCGCCGCTGGAATTGGATCACTTTTACTTAAATACTTTCGAATCGCCCATAGGTGAACGTTACGATTTCGTCATCACCGCCGATCAGCCGGTGGGAGCCTATTGGATCCAGTTGAGAGGTCTCGGTGAATGTGGAATCCGACGAGCCCAGCAGTTGGCTATTCTGAGATACGCCCGAGGACCTTACCAGCCCACATCTCAAGCCCCATCTTATGACGTTGGAATTCCCCAAGGAGTGGTAAGTAGTCACTTTTTTCTGTTCACACTCTTTTGAAAGAGATATTCTGGGGAGGATGCACTCTATTGGTCCACAGGGATTTTTGTATAAATTAGAGGGATCAGATTTATTATTCTTAATGTAAATATCAAATAATAAGACCCCAAGACAGAGATCGTCCAAAGATTGGTGTACATACAAAACCCTTGTAATTATGTAAAATATGACCATCCCAAACTGTAGGTCCTTAACCCCCTGGATGCCCAATGTAACCGGGAAAGAGACGACGCTGTCTGTGTCAGCCAGCTGAAGAACGCTCATGAAATTGATCGTGGATTGCTGCAAGAAAAACCAGATGTGAAAATCTTCTTGCCCTTCCGATTCTACTTGTACCGTCCCGAGGAGCTCTTCCAGCCCAACACCTATAACCGATTTTTAGGTGAGTGACGGTTTTGCAATGCTTGAACTTTAATATTAAAATAATTTACATTTAGTCGCTCCCACTGGTGATCATGTGATCTCGCTGATCGANGCCCTTCCGATTCTACTTGTACCGTCCCGAGGAGCTCTTCCAGCCCAACACCTATAACCGATTTTTAGGTGAGTGACGGTTTTGCAATGCTTGAACTTTAATATTAAAATAATTTACATTTAGTCGCTCCCACTGGTGATCATGTGATCTCGCTGATCGATGAGATCTCATATCTGTCGCCCCCGGCTCCCCTTCTCTCCCAGTACGATGAAATCAATCCTGAACAGTTCTGCAACGGTGATAACAGGCCTGCAGATTGCGGTCCCAACTGCATGTGCACCCACAAGATCGACATTCCATTGAACGCGATCGTTGAAGTGGTTCTTGTAGACGAAGGTAATTTGAGATCTTTGATCGGATTAACAGAAAGATTACAGTCCATTTATTACAGTCCAACAACCCAACTTAAGTCATCCGTTCCATTTGCACGGTTACGGCTTTAAGGTGATCGGTATCGGCAGATCACCAGACACCAATGTCAAAAAGATCAACTTGAAACACGCCCTAGACTTGGACCGAAGAGGTCTTTTGCACCGACAGTACAACTTACCACCATCCAAGGACACAATTGCTGTCCCCAACAACGGCTACGTTGTTCTGCGATTCAGGGCAGATAATCCTGGTAAGATTAACTTTCTTTTGTTCATTTGGAGGACGTATTCTGATTTTTATTTTCTCTGTTTTTCTTTTCAGGATCATGGTTCTTCCATTGTCACTTCCTCTTCCATATTGTGATCGGCATGAATTTGATCCTGCAAGTGGGAACGCAGGCTGATCTGCCCCCAGTACCACCAGGTTTCCCCACCTGCGGTGACCACACCCCTCCCATTCCTATTAATTAATTATTATTAATCCATACTCCAATTCCAGTCCTTGCCCTAATTTTAGTCGTGACAAATTTGTGAGGCATTTATGTCTGTCCAATATTGTAATTATTTCCACTCTCTTCCTCTCTAGTTTTACGGATTCCAGTTCAAATGTTTAGTCACTTGTGTAAATTTTGTACTCAATCTAGTTGTTGTAATGTAGATTTTTTTTTATAGTTCTTCTCAATTATCGGCTTGTAAATTATTCAAAATTCATCCCCTAATTCCATTTGGGTTGTCTTCTTTTGTATAGATTATTTAGATGGCTTTTGTAAATTTGAATTTAAATCAGGTATTTTTATTAGAGTTTTTCCCATACTTAATAGGACGAAACCTGACCCCGTAACCGAGTAATTTGATTGGTAATTGGTGCCCTTACCCTTCATTTGCCCCAGAGTAAAGAAGATGAAGCCAATTTCGAATTTATTTAATTTAATTCAATGATAACACACACGTTCACCATTACTTTTAATTATTATTACTAAACACACATTATATAGGTACAATTAAATGGCGTCGACGGGGATGCATCCTGTGCTCGTGTTCAGGCATCAAACCATTTACTCCTCAGAGCGAGGATTCTGATCCCTGTATTCAATTTTGTCATCTCTACCTCCTTTTCGTGCTCTCTATATTCTATCTCTACTATTCTCTGACCCATGCTCTTATTTTGTATAAATTTTATTTTATTATTGTGTTAATATTTTTTGGACAAAAACTAGTAGAAAAAACCATCAATCAACAAGAGATATTATAATACTCAGTAACCATTGAAATGTTTACAACAAAATGTACATAAATGTATTATTTAAATGAAACGTATATAAAAGAATTTATGACGAAATAAATATATGTATAGTTAAACCAGTAGTGTTCTTCTAGTGCCAGAGAACAGACAATCTGACCACTATTTTTTATTTATTTATAAATATACATTTAAATATTCTTTTTTCCACTTAGCTCCAGTT
The DNA here is from genome assembly GCA_001014945.1 of Clogmia albipunctata. NCBI lineage: Eukaryota > Metazoa > Arthropoda > Insecta > Diptera > Psychodidae > Clogmia > Clogmia albipunctata. The sequence goes on from JXOV01003296.1 coordinate 52,459, forward strand.
ATCATATTTTTCACTTTTATTACTGTTGTATATTTCTCAGTAAGGTGTTTCTTATATTGATTGTGGGAACTGGGTCAGTATTGTAAGTAAATGCAATTTTATGTAAATATAGACGTGATTGGTTAAGTAGTCGGTTGGAAATTGTGAGTGTTTTCCCAAACAATTTGTAATACAAAAGATTTCAATGCTGTAACAGGTGCTGAACCCGCTCGACGCAATTTGCAATGTCAAACGGCCCGACGCGATTTGTGTGAGCAATCTCAAGTACCCCTCCAAAATCGACAAAGGAATTCTCGCCGAACGACCCGATGTCAAAATCTTCCTGCCCTTCCGGTTTTACTTTTATCGGCCCGAGGAAGTTTTCGCACCAAATACCTATGACAAGTTTTTGGGTAAGACAATTCAATTTAAATTATATTCTATTTGTGTTTGCATTAATATTGAAATTTAAATGTCTCATTTATGTTATTATTCTTTAAAAAATTGTGGCTTTTTATTCATTTATAATAAAAAATATGTATTATAATACCCAGTGATGAAATAAAACTAAGATTTCTAATTTTGTATTGATTACTATATAGGGTCTATTATTTTAAGTCTTGATCACGGTTAAAAACGCACTAGCAAATCCTTGAACCAGAAGTTGTAGGAACTTTCAGTTTACGCACAATATATTTTTTTTAACAATTTCCAATATATGCCATTAAAAATTTGCAAATACTTTAAATCACAAAATTACGTAAAACGCACTTTCCTTTGATCAAAACTATATTTCTAAATCAATCTATTGATTTAGGGTAGTTAGATAATTGTTTACAAATTGTACAGGTAAATTAGCAAGTTTCGTTCGCAATGTGATACAGCATTACGACCGTAACCTCTCTAAAATTAATAAGAATCTTGATTTAAAAAATAAGAATAAAGCATAAAAAATCAAAATTAGAGAACTAGCGAAAAATGATCTCTTCAAACATCTATAGATAATAATCTCAATATTATTTAACGGCTTATAGTCACACTTTTTAAGACGTAGGAGGTTTTTATCTAAGTTTCAATTTTAAAGATCAATCAAATTACGTACAGTGTCCATACATAGTATTTTTTAAATTGATTGTATAGAACCTTGAACTAATCATAAAATACCAATAGATTATTTAAGTGGAACACTCAAATAAACATATTGAAAAAAGTGCAAGAATATCTTTTTTGTATCTCAAACCAATCTAATGATTTAATCAATTAAATATTCAAATTTATAATTTTGTGTATAACCAATATTAATCAATATAATATATATTTAAGAAATTTGCATCAAAATGAATAAACAGCAAAGTCTGAAATACTTGAAAATGACATTGGTGTATGAAAAACTTTTTAATTGTATAAAAAATATGATTTTATTGAATTATAAAATAAAAACTGATGCTATTTCTAATAACCTCAAAATTTACAGTTGCTCCCGGAGGCGACCACCTGGCATCCCTGATTGACGAGATATCGTACGTTTCTGCGCCGTCGCCGCTGATTTCGCAAGTGGATGACGTGAATCCCGATCAGATATGCAACGGCGACAATCGTCCGCCAGACTGTGGCCTGAACTGCAAATGCACTCATGTCGTGGACGTGCCATTGAACGCGATCGTAGAAGTGGTTCTTGTAGACGAGGTACAGCAACCGAATCTCAGTCACCCGTTCCACTTACACGGCCATCCCTATCACGTGATCGGAATGGGACGATCGCCCGACTCTAACATCAAGAAGATTAATTTGAAGCACGCCCTCGACCTGGACCGAAGGGGTCTGCTGCACCGTGACTTTGGCAAACCCGCCCTCAAGGACACCGTGGCTGTACCAAACAACGGTTACGTTGTTCTCCGGTTCAGAGCCAACAATCCGGGATGGTGGCTCTTCCATTGCCATTTCATGTTCCACATCGTGATCGGCATGAACCTGATCGTCCATGTGGGAACGCAGGCCGACCTGCCGCCTGTGCCCCCCAACTTCCCCCGTTGCGGCCATCACCTGCCTCCCATAAAATATCCATAGGAATAAAGCTAAATAAATAAAATAGAAACCACAAGAACAAAAATAGGAAACAAAGCAGAATCGCCTGTACTTAATTATATATAAATTAGTTGTACTTAGAAGTGGTTAATCAATGCCTTAATTTATACCCAACATTCGTCACTCACAACACATTCCAAAGTCAAACGAAAGTGTCAATAGATACAACCGCCAATTAAACATATTCCATCCCTAAACTCTTTACACCTATATCAAATTCAGATTCTTCACTCTTTCGACCGCCCTCTTTCTTCCTTTTTATCTTTTCATTTTATTTTCCGTGAATATATTTTTATTTGTAACATAAAATTGTGATTATAGATTAATATTGTTTATCTAAAATTTTCCTATTTAATATTTTATAAAGAAGAAATGAAAAATAATAAAAATATTTAGAAATTTGTTAGACAAGATGTGTGTTTACTGTATACGGTGGAGACGACAGGTATATTCAGAAATTGTTTTTCAGCAATTGGACATTTTTTATATACTTTTTTATTCTTTTAAAACATTTATTACCATCTTTGTAATAAGAAAGATATGTTATTATGTAACAACATAATTTCAGCCTTTTCAAGAAAATTTTCAAAATAAATTTCATATTTCCGACTTTACGGTCTTTAATCGATTGTTAAGTAGATACATAATCCTTATCTGATTCGATTGCAAGTGTAGAAGTTTCAAATAATAATATTTCCAAAAATTTGCTTTAGAAGACAGTTGGA
>JXOV01003299.1:0-35142 GCA_001014945.1 Clogmia albipunctata
TTACTAAACTCAAATGGATATCGAAAACCGTGTTTCGATACGGTTAACAGTTAAATTTCATAGCTAAATTAAAGAACAAAAATAATTAGTTATTATACCTAAAACGAATTTATATTATTTAAAAGTGTTATTTTTATACTGTACATTATTGCAATTCTTAAAAAACTTTCTATTTTTTTGTTTAAGAAAATTTTTATATGAATTTTTTAATTACATTTCAACTAGAAATTGATTGAAATTGTTTATATAGAAGTACATAAACCATTTTATTATAAATGTTATTGATTTGGTATTTTTTCAACATAAACTATAAAAATCTAATACGTACTTTTCTTATAAAAGTTGATTTATTCACTAAAAAATAATGAACTTCTTACAAAACTCCATTTTTATTATGATTATTCCAATAAAACAATTTAAAACTTATTTTATTATTTATAGATTCAAATACAAAATTTATTTAAAATTTTATTGAATTGTTTAAAACTACTGAGAGTACTAACAAGAGTAGTTACTGTAATTATTATAAGTACTTAAGCTAATCTAATACACTTCTGGAGCATTTCCGCTTCTTAATAATTGAGATAAAAATAAACATTCATAAAAGGCCATAATACTCAAAACACTTTTGATCCGTCTGCTTCTGCATTTTAGCAGAGTGATTAATGTGGATGAATCATTTGAGCATCATTGCGAGTGAATCTCTTTTTTATTACCTATGACATTCAAATTTAAAAATATCCTAATAATAAGAGCATTTCTCTCTGACGTTTAAACTCATTTTCCACTTTCTTTGTTTTCATGCCGGTACCATTTGAAAATCCACATGATTGTATCGATCTCGTTGTTTACGAGTATGTTGGTTGGCTGAGCTAAACAATTTGTTGTTAAACTTTGGGACCAAAATAGCCATTTCGAAAAATATCTCTAGAATTCTTTACAGAAAGGTAAGAAAAAATATTCTCGGCCACGAATTATGAAATGAGTCCTTCAGCGAATTGAACAGTTTCCTAATTGAAATCGGCGCATGGGATGAGTATTTTTAAAAACATTAAGGTGTGTTCTTAAAAAAATAAATCTCTGGGTACTACAAAGAAAATATTGAATCTTTAGTTTCTCCATTTCTTATGCCAACTGATTCACACACAAACAAATATACACATCGATCGTGGCGCATATTTTTAGAATTTTCACGAAAACGATTTTGTCAGGCAGATTTTCCACTTAAACTTTCCGAACAAAACTCTTTTGCACATTTTCAAAACCATTTTAATTCACCAAATTCACCTTTCTTCGGCTTTTAAATTGACACTGATTTGATTGGTGTTGTGTTGCTATTTGATTTGCACTTATTCTACTATCACCGTCACAACATAATTGGTACACATTCAATTGCAGAACTCTCTTCCCGTTTTTCTCAGAATATACTAAATTCTTCACTTTCAGCGCGGCGCACGTTTGAACAGATGGAAGTCCGAAAGATCTCTAGTATAGTTGGGGGGCCGAGTCAAGAGAGGGAGAAAAGTCGCGATGATGTGGATCTGATTGAGGCGAGTCGGTCCCAGCTTTAATGAATGACGAAAAAATGGCTTTGACCCAGAGCGGCTCGTGCACCACAGCTGCTGCTGTTTTGTATCCATTTTAGGATATGTATTTATGGAAAATATTAATCCAATGACATGGACAGGTAAAATTATTATGTAATTGCGCAACATTCCGCGAGAGCAAAACATATTTTTCAAAATGAAAACAATACATAATCAAGTAAAAAAGAAGGCACTCAAATAACAAATAATTTTGATTTAAGCTTTAGGATCCCAAGTGAATTTGTATTACCATAAGTAGTTACTCGAAAAATTTGTATCTTGAAAAAAGAATCCCTTATCATCTTTTACATTGACTTTAGTTTCGTATAATTTGTTCAACTTTTTTTTGATAAGTTAAAAGGAATTGAAATTCTTTCAACAAATGTCAAAATTTCGTACGCATTTGGGACATTTTGCTTACCTAAGTCTTATTAAGCGTATATGTGTTTTTAATGTATTTTATGCATTTTTTTTAGCTTAAAACTGATATTATGACACTAAAGTTTATTCTTTTAAAGTCGTTATTATAGCACAAGTGCTTTTAAGAATTCTTTAAAGCACGTGTGTTTTTTCTTTAGGTTTAACTATATTTGCGGATGTATGTGTGTGTTTTTGGCTGTTTTATCGGATGGTTTAAATTTAAATTAGTATAAATTAGTAATAAATCAACTGTTTACGGTCCTTTTAAATTTAAAACAATCCAACAACGGAAATGAAAACAATGTGAGCGACACAAAAAAAATTTAAATTTAATTTTTAGGACAACGAATGTTTTTTTAAATTTTTATTTAAAAATGTATAACATTTTATATAAAACACGGTCGATAAGCATTATTAAACACTCGGGCTTTATTTAAGGCACTCGCTACGCTCGTGGCTTAAACCAACCTTTGTGTTTAATAATGCCCTATCTTATCGACCTTCTGGTATAAATAACTATTAAATAGGATTGTAAAAAACATGTATGCCGNTTAAAAATGAATAACATTTTATATAAAACACGGTCGATATACATTTTTATTGCAGTTTTCTTTATTATAGTATTTTATTCGATATTTGGAATGATAATTCTTAAAAAATTAGTCCGATTTACTAAAACAATATTCTGATACAATGGTCATTTTCCACAACAAATGAAATACTTTACTCGTCCGTCGTGCCAAATCATTTATGTTCATAAAACAAACTTAAGTAAGTTATTTAAATTGACAAAGCTGGAATTTTTCTGCACTAGGTTGGCAAAGTATCAGTTTGCCGCACGCTAATTGAAGATTTNGGTATAAATAACTATTAAATAGGATTGTAAAAAACATGTATGCCGCGATCGGGTGTAAAATTCGATTTCAACTTGACAACTCGCATGCGATTCAATTTTTCATAATAGAACAATGTTTGATTTTACACGATTGTGGTATACAAAAACCTATTTAATGGTGTAAAATGTATTTCTGTACTTATTTAAAAATATTCATGTTCATCAATTTAATAGCTTGATTTGTAACTGTGTGTATATGATCAATTTGTTAATAATAATACTATGTTTGTAATTAAGAGAGGTTTTCAATTGACTGGTTAATATAATATGTGTTTAATATGAATAAGTAAAACATACAATTGTTTTAATGTTTTATATCCTGTTGTCAATTGGTTATTATATACTTAAAATATAATAATAATTAAAATTCATGTTTCAACCTCTTAAAACAATAAGATTGTCGAGGTTTTGATTATTGTAAAATATCAATAGTCTTTTTGAAAAGTGGTTCCAGTTAAAGAACCTGGTTATTTACGACAAAAGTATTATTTCTCGTTCCGATTAAATATAACTCTAATTGAAACTTGTCACCAGGTAAACTGTAAAGGCTATTATTCAAAATCGAATGCGTTCTACGTGTTTCGGACAATACTTATTGTATAATTAAAACAATATGTATTTTGTAGATTGGGCGCAGAACTCACTTGGGGATTATAGCCCTTATCCATATATAAATATATGAATCAGATCATTGTATAACGTATCAACAGGTTTATGGTGGACAGTCATACGTCCCTCCTCGTACATCACTATTCCTATCACAACTGCTAAAACAATATTATACTTAATAGTTATTTATACAACAAGGTCGATAAGATGGGGCATTATTAAACACATGGGTTGGTTTAAGCCACGAGCGTAGCGAGGGCCTTAAAGAAGGCCCGAATGAATATATATTTTGCATCTCTCTCTTACTCATAGCCGCGAGGCGTAGTTCAAGAATTTCCAATAGGTGGTTTTCCAATTAAATTAAAAATAAAAAAATCGTTAATACTGGCCAATTACAGGTTAGCTACGCCCTTTAAAACTGATGACCATATAAATTTAATGGATTTCTTTTATGGATGTTACACTTTAATAATAAAGATAAAGGTCACGTGATTTAAAGAATTCTTTAAAGCACTTTTGATATAATAACGACTTTGACAGAACAAATTTGAGTGTCATAATATCAATTTTAAGCTACAAAAATGCATAAAATTATTAATTACTACAAATAAAGTTACATCACAGGGTATACCATATGGTATTTTGAGACAATAATCTAAAAATTTCATGAAAAACTGCTCATAGGCAAAGTTTGACAGAATAGCAAATAATGTCACACATTGTACTATATTATGATAGATCTGTGTGACATTGAACGACTTATATTTTATTTAGATTTTTCTTTTGCTTTATTCTGGAAAATATAAATATGTTTCTCTAAGAAGAAGAATTGATTATTGGGTTGTTAAATATTAATGAACTTGAAATTACTTTCATTTTATTTTGAATATAATAGTACTTTCAGTAAACGTTTAACAATAACCAAATCATTCCTCCCAAAGAAATGGTTTCATTGTTAGAAAATTTAAAATATGTGACCAAATTAATTCATAAATGAATTGCATAAACACCCATCTGTCAATACTGACCAAGTCTGAAGCCATAAATGGAAGTCCATGGATTTAACTTACAGATCGTTGCCAATTTGTATCTTACTTTCCAATTGAAGCTTGATCATTTTTCGAATATTTAAAGCCAAAGGCTGTTGAGCTAGGTATTGGTATTTAATCTTTCACACCGTGTTGAGCTATTAAAATAATCTTGTGACGCAGTTCATGTATGTAGATTCATGAATTTTTGTGACAAATACAGTAATCAGCCGTTATCGAACCTTTTATTGGATTTGCTTGAAGTACTTAAAATTGAAGGCGTGCCAAAAATTTCTGGGTAAAAAACCATACAAAAATCACACTGATAATTATGGCAAATTTTGCCAATCAATTATAGATCATTATAAATCGCATAAACGCAAATGACATTTGGGGAAGACCACATGAACATATGGACTTTTACACAAAGATTTTGATTTTCGTATAGAAAAACTATTTGTATTCATAATGTAATTTTTAAAAAAATTAAGATTTATTGGTACTCGTTGTTTTAATGGGAATTTAAAATAGAAAATGAAAATAAATTGACGCTACATTAAGTTATAAATGAATTTAGAAAATCTACCAAGAATTAAACAAAAAGTATAGCATACCACATTTTATAGTCTATCCGTTCATTCATGTAGTTAATATAGCCATTATTTACATATAAAATACATGGATGAGATAATTATCCAGAACCTCATCAGGTTTATGGCGGACAACTATACTCCACCGACGTAATTCAACCTATCTCTCCCAGCTTAACACCATTTCTGACCCTAATTAACTTATTGCTATCGTTAATGTATTGCAATATAATGATTCCTTTAACTCTTTAGAACGATTATGATGGGATAGGATAAAATTTAGACCCGCCATTCAGCACCGCATACTAGAGCACTATAGATTTTGATACTTTAAATCAGAGGTTTGTGGATAGTTATATATACGGTTAGCTTGATTTGTCAACTAATTTCCGGCTATCTAGACCATAAGCAAAAGTTTTGAGGGTGTTTTCTCCCTGCCTAGATAGAATTTCCTAGGATCTATAGATTATGCAACTCCTTATTTGATATGTTTCCAATACTCTAAAAATCTGAATAATAATTCGTGCCTATCCCGCAAAGTACACGTCTCGTAGCCGATGTGGTAACGCATCCGGCTACCTCTTCGGAGTAAAGGGTTCGATCCCTGAGTAGGAATGACTGGTCTAGGTGCTATTAACTGACTAAAATACACTGAAAACAAATAGTCACCGAAATGTCGAAAACCCGTTGAATGAGACCCCCATGTTCCTTACAGGAATTGAAAGGGAAAATTTATTAAATTTTATTTTATCCCGCATAGTAGCGCAAATTCATACCCATTACGTAGTTAACGGTGGCGTTGTTAAATTTTCGTTGTTCTTTTGAGTTTCAGTATATTAGTAATCAATAAATATTACCTAGACTAGGATTTTACGGATACCATTTAGTTCGTCTATTTAATTTTTTATGGCGCCATTCTCTTATCTACAACTAATCACTCTCTAGAAGAATTCATAAAATAAATAAATGAAAAAGAGGGATAAATATGTTATTTAGATGGAAAAGCACCAAATCTGAATTACAACAACCCTTCTCGGAGCTCATTCTGAGTATGTAATCCCCAGAATTTAATCGGTAAAGTGAAAAGTTGTTTATGAAAAATGTTATTCCTAAAATTACACTGATCCTTGATCCGAATCTATCCGGAACACAAAATACTATTTATAGTGTGAAATCGTGTAGACATTAATCAATAAAAGATATGTTGGATTGGAAGCCTGTTCAATTATTAGTCAAGTATTTTTTGATTATGTCAATCAGAATTGCCAAATTCCAGGCAGTAATTATCGTTTGAATCAGAAGACTATTGTTATATGAAATTTCACATATTAGAAGTGGTTTTTCGATAATCAATCCCTGGTACAAAAAGTCCCCAGATATGGAAACGGGTAAATATGATTCATGATTCATAAATGGTGACGTTCGGGTATAATTATCACAATAGAACTCGCTTAAACAGTTTCCATCATTCCGTCTATGCTCGTTATCTCGGTGTTATCATAAATATTGGCGATTTAAGCGATCAAATTACAAGAGTATTTCACAAAATATGAATAAAATGTCATTAAATTATATGGTGATAGATTATTTTTACTTCGAAAAACTACTTTAGCTTTGACTTTTTGAAAATAAAATACGTTTTGAACAATTTGATGACGTATTTCAATTACAAAACTCACACAATGAATTCTAATGTCTTATCAGAGTAAGATAATCGTATGAATATCATTTTATGGGCACTGTTAGACAAGCAATTCATTAGGCAATCGCTTATCCGTGCCTATAAAAGATAGCCTAATAATGTGAACTTGAATTAGTTACCGGTTGAAATTCAAAGTGCTAGCAGAGGCATAGGTCCTCCTGGATAGACCTAAAGGTGAAGTGAAAATCAGTCAAAATGGAGAGGAGCATAGTTTTAGTTCTTGTGTGCTTAGTGCTTAAGTCAAGTGCCAATCCAGTTGTATTAAATTCAGAAGTACAGCCCGTACAAGATGTAAATTACAGGCTAACTGATGACGTTACAAATTTGCAATACGAAGTCACATTAACGCCTTACTTGGAGACTGAAGGAACTAATCTAGAATGGACTTTTGATGGAAGTGTAAAAATTACCTTCAGAGTGAATGCTCCGGTTAATGAAATTACCCTACATGCCTTCGAATTGGATATAAGTTCGTTTAAGATTTATAGTTCTGCGAATCCAAATCTGGATATTTATTCGGAAAACTCCTATGACAATACTACTCAAAAGCTTACCCTAAAAGTAGGAACTGCCATTGCCACAGGACAAGACTATGTTATGGAGATGAGCTACGTTGGATACTTAAACGATGAAATGAGAGGTTTCTATCGAAGCACCTACATGGAGAATAATGTTGAGAAGAGGATGGCTTCAACTCAATTCCAACCCGTACATGCCCGACGAGCATTCCCCTGTTTCGATGAGCCCAAGTACAAGGCTAATTTTGTGATTAAAATTAGACACTTGGAAAAATACCACACTTTATCTAACATGCCAAAACAATCAGAAAATGTGGCAGTAGCAGGCACCAATAAATTTGAAGACACCTATTACACGACTCCATCCATGTCCACATATCTGATTGCATTTATTGTCTCGGAATATGTGCCTCGGCAAAACACTGACAAGTCTTTTGGAGTTTGGGCCCGTCCTGAAATGGAGAGTCAGACCAAATACGCTTTTGATGTTGGAGTGGATCTACTTAATTACTTCAACTCCCATTTGGATATGTCATATTCTACGATGATTTCCAAAATGGATATGGTCGCCATTCCGGACTTTTCTGCCGGAGCAATGGAGAACTGGGGCTTGCTCACCTACAGGGAGCGATATTTGCTTTTTGACGAACAAAAGACCACGCCTTTTTCTAAGCAGCTCATTGGATCCGTTATCGCTCACGAGCAAGCACATCAGTGGTTCGGAGATATAGTCACTTGTGACTGGTGGAGCTACACGTGGTTGAATGAGGGTTTCGCAACATTCTTCGAGTATTTTGGCACTTCTGAAGTGGAAAAGGATTGGGATATTGATCTGCAATTCGTGCCAGATCAACTTCAAGTGGCTTTTATCTTGGATTCCTCAAACTCCACTCACCCGTTGAACCACAATGTGAACAGCCCTGGAGAAATTTCCGGAATGTTTGATGCTATTTCTTACAACAAGGGAGGATCCGTTCTCCGAATGGTTGAGCATGTAATGGGCAAAGATCTGTTTCTCGCTGGAATTCGCCAATATTTGAAAACCAATGAATACAAAACTGCAACTCCTGATAACCTTTATGCAGCCCTTCAAGAGAAAGTACCTCATTTAGATCTCACAAGTCTAATGAAGACCTGGACGGACCAAGAAGGATACCCAGTGCTTAATGTGGGCTTTAGTGAAAATAGAAATATTATCCAATTAACTCAAAAACGGTTTTTGATGCAAAATTCGGATCATGACGACAAGACTCTGTATCAAATTCCAATCACTTATACCTATAACCTGGTTGGTTTCGAGGATATCAAAATGAGCATGATAATGGCAATGGAAACAGCTTCATTTACAAACAGTCTCCCATCTAATTGGGTTATTATGAATGTCCAGCATAAAGGATTCTATCGAGTGAACTATGACAAAACCAATTGGTATCTTATTCGAACTGGACTGATGAGCCAAAATCATGATGGTATTCACGTCTTAAATCGAGCTCAGATCGTAGACGATGTCTTAAACTTGGCCAGAGCTGATTACTTGTCCTATGACATTGCCTTTGATGTTTTAGATTATTTGGACGATGAACAAAGTTATATTCCATGGTTCTCAGCTTTCAACGCTCTTAACTACTACAGCCGTCGTTTGGGAGGATCACAGACTGGTAACTTTGGCAAATACATTCGCAAGAAGTTGACCAAGGTTTATGATCACTTGGGCTTTGACTCTAAAACTAGTGATTCACATACAGACCGAATCAACAGGGCTACTATTCTTCAATGGCTTTGTAAATATGATCATGAGGGATGTGTTCAAAGGGCTCAAGAAGAGTTTAATAAAGCTAAGGCTGATTCGACATATTTAATTTCCTTGGATGCTCGACAAGTGTCCTATTGCATTGGAGTGAGGAACGGAGGAGCTGCTGATTTTAATTGGCTGTGGGATAGGTTCACTAAGGAAACTATGGCTACTGAGCAAGCGGTGATCTTGAATGGTCTTGGCTGCACTAATGACGATGCCAGTCTGAAGTTGTACTTGGACAATATCTTCTCGACGGCTGTTCGTAAACAAGACAAGACAGCTGCCTTTACATCCACTCTCAATGGACATGATGGCAATGTGGATCGAGTTTGGAGCTATGTCAGAGAAAATCATGCAAAGATTGCTGACTCGTAAGTTTTGATTTCTACTTTAAATTAGTTATCATAAATATTCAAAAATACTTTAATTTTCTTTCAGTGTTGGCAGCTATGGTGGCGTGGCATCTCTAATCTCTACCTTGGCATCCAGATTCACATCTCAAGAACAGCTAAACTTGCTGGAAGAATTCGCTGAAACTACAGAGCAGTTGGGAGCCTCAAAGGAAACTTTAACATCTGCAATCAACACCGCGAACTATGATCTACACTGGGCCAGGTTCAATCTGCCCACTGTAGAATCATTCTTAGCTCAAAAGGGAACAGCAGCCATGATGATTGTTAGCTTGACATTAGTCTTAATGAGTACCATCGTAAATTTTGTATTAAATTAGGTAATAATTATACCAACTGTGAAATGTAAATTGTTAAATTATAGCAAATAAAATTCTATTTTAATAATAATCCACTGAGTACATACATTGCAACACTGACATTGCCCCTATAAACTTGTTAGTAACTTAAGCCGAAGATAAGAAATGATTCAATTAAAATTTCCTTATCTTAGACTTTTGGCAAAAAATTGTGAATGACGATTTCTCTTGAAAAACCAGAATTGAGACGATTGAACTGCCACAACGATTTTATCAATGTCATAAAATTGGTTTAAATTTGGTCAGGTGATCCCTAGAAAAGATAAAAACCATATCGATTTAATCCACGAATTGATCATTAAACATTCCTCTTGAGATATCATTTGGCTTATTGATGAGTAAGCTTTATTACTGCACTCGGTTATCCTTGAGATTTTTGAAAACAGAAGCAGCATGGACTTCAATTATTGATTTATTGAAATGATCAATTTGAAAGATAAGATTATATAAATATACCTATAGAATTGTGGATCAATCAAAATAAGGTGTACGAACGTTTTAAATTAATATTTTTCTAGGAAGTTAAATCATCACTGTCAAACTTCAAGAAAATCAAACTTAATTATAAGTTTTCAAGATAAACACAAATTTAAGAGTTAAATTATACAATTGGGATTAGAGGGAGTGATGTTATATTTTGAATAATAATAAAAATTCTTTCAATTCTTGTAAGGAAGACCCCTTTTTGTTTGACTATTTTTTCAGTGTTTTTCCTTCCTTTTCATCCCAAAATGGGGAAAGAGCATTTTCAAAGCAAGTTTTGTCTGTGTTTCGTTAACCATTGTTAATTGGAATGAGTGATTAGCTCATTGTCAATTGTCCAATATTGTTTCACATCGAAAACCGGCACCTCCTGGGAATAGGCTAAGCGCGTTACCAACTCGAACACAGAGGCTTTTTTCAGTGTATTACTAGTCAATTAATAGCACTTATACTTGTTGTAAAAGAATCCAGTATTTAATCCCATGCCTCTAACGAGGCAGTCTCACCACCAGCGGATTAGTTATATTGTTTGAAAAATAAAAACTTTTATATTTGTTATTTTTGTTGCCATCTTTCGAAATTATTCGTTATTGAAAGTAATATTAATTTATAAAAATAAAACAAAATCAATTTCGACTTTCTATTTTATACGACTAAGTAAGTAAGGTTTAAGTACTAAAAATGTAAAAATTTGAATATTTCAATATTACTCAATATAAGAACAGAATAAAAAGAGGTACACGGAAATCAATTTCGAATAAGGTATATGGTAATACTTTTTCTTCTTGTGCTTGATTCGGAACAGTTCCGTACTGTTTAGCCCGTACTACTCCCTAAGGTTCTTCGTCCAAAATCTTATTCTTCTGCCCTGACAGAGATGGTCTTCAATTTTTCCTTGCATAATTGTTTGAGAAAGGCTGATTTTTATCCGCATGACAGGCCTGAAGTATTTCAGCTTTTATTCATTACCTGTATTTAATACTTCGATTCCTTTATTCAATATGGTCAGTACCTCTGAATTTGTTACATGATTCATCCACGATATTCGCAGAATTCTTCTATACGTCCACAATTCATAAATATTCACAATATCGAATTAATATTATATAATATTATATTTTTGTTTATTGTAAGTTATTTTGATATATTACAAAACAATTGTAATATGAATAAATAAAATAATAGTTATTTATACAATAAGGTCGAAAAGATAAGGATATTAAACACAAGGGTTGTTTTAAGCCACGAGCGTAGCGAGTGCTTTAAAGAAGTCCCGAGTGTTTAATAATGCTTATCGACCTTTTGATTTCTTTGGCACAAATTCTAATATTTGGATAATAGTTTTCAATGATGCTTATGTTTCAATTTCGTAACAAAATGTTGATTCGAAAAGAATTTTAAAATATAAAAATCCATAACTGTAATTTGAGAGTGTCGGATAATGTTCGTTAATTTTCGTCAATGTTCGTCAATATACGTCATTTTTTCAATATTTAACAGTTAAACCTCCAATATCGAAGTAACTATTCATATAAATTGATATATTGATAAATTTCGTTTACGGAAGTCACAATTTGATAGTAATAAAAAAGGACTAGTGCTTAAAAGATTTCTTTAGACTTTGACAGAACAAATTTGAGTGTCATAATATCAATTTTAAGCTACAAAAATGCATAAATAAATTTAAAGGCCTTCGATACGTCTAAACATAGAAACGTCGAGTGTTTATGCTTCCGTGCCATAGAAAAGAATGCTGACCACATAGCATCATTGCAGTCTTAATCGCAGTGTAATACTCAATTCTGTGGATGTTAGAACCTTTTTCATTTTTACGAACGCCCTTGCTTGTTCAATTTGGCAGCGTCTCCAAATAATTGCTTATAAATTCGTCCATGTAACAGAAAAGACATAGAAACTCATCTACTCTCTCTATAATACAATGTTCAGCAATAATACAAAGTCTCCATAAAAAGAAACCAAAAATGATTGAGACTTTTGTAAACTCAAACAACTAAAATTTTATTTTATTTTTAAAAAGCGTGAGTATATAATTATAGCTATTAAATTTTAGTGCAAACTCATGATTTAATATTATTGGTTTTGGATTTGGTATATTATAAATAAATATGCAACTGAACGATTCTTTAGTTGTAACTCATAGATATAGTAATGAAAACGTACTTTCTTTTAATTTTTGTTCTGTCAATTGTTGTAAATTCTGTGAAAATAAGTTCCGTAGTTGGTGACAATGAAGCAGACTATCGACTTAGTGATGACATTAGACCAGAACGTTACAGGATAAAACTGATAACTTATTTGGAAGATGAAGGAGATAAACAAGAGTGGACCTTTGACGGATCTGTTAAAATAAAGTTGAGAGTTTATAGAGCGGGAATTAAATCAGTAGTTTTGCACGCCAATGAACTGGAAATTGGAAATATAAAGTTATACAATTTAAGAGATCCATTTGTAGATTTGTACTCTGATAGAGAGTACGACAATGAAACCCAGAAGTTATCAGTTAAATCAGTTTCCGTACTTTCTCAAAATCAAGACTTTATTTTGGATATCAATTATAAAGGCGTAATGGCTGATGACATGGCTGGTTTTTACCGAAGTACTTACAAGGAAAATGGTCAAGAAAAGCGATTAGCCACAACTCAATTTCAAGCCACTGATGCCAGAAGAGCTTTCCCTTGTTTTGACGAACCTAAGTTTAAGGCAGTTTTTAAAATTTCAATTGTTCATCTGAACAAGTATTGCGCTATTTCTAATGCAAATGTAGCTCAAGAAGTTGAAATTGGAAATGGTAGAACACTTACAATTTTCCATGAAACTCCTAAAATGTCCACGTATTTAGTGGCTTTTGTAGTTTCGGAATTTGATAATCGAAATGATGGAAACTTTGGAGTTTGGGCTCGCCCTGATATGTACGATCAAACTGAATATCCCCTTCAAAATGGTCTAGTTCTTCTTGAGTACTTTAATACTTACACGGAATATCCTTACTATAGAACCATAGACAAGATGGACCAGGCAGCTATTCCTGACTTTTCGGGCGGAGCTATGGAAAATTGGGGACTTTTGACTTATAGGGAATCAGATTTTCTTTACGATCGCCTTAAATCAACATCTTACTCAGAACAACGAATCTTGGCAGGAATTGCTCACGAGCAGTCTCATATGTGGTTTGGAGATCTGGTGACTTACGATTGGTGGGATTATACTTGGTTAAGTGAAGGGTTTGCTACATTTTATGAGTATTTTGCCACTGCAGCCGTTTTTCCTGAAACTGAATTGGATTTACAGTTTGTTATTGAGCAATTGCAAGAAGTCTTCCAAACAGACTCTTCAAATTCTACACATCCGATGAACTACAACGTGAACACTCCTGATGAGATATCCTCTATATTTGATGACATTTCCTATAACAAGGGAGGAGTAATTATTAGAATGATACAACATTTAATTGGTTTTGATCGTTTTCATGAAGCTCTGAAACATTACATTAAAGATAATCAATATAAGACGACAGTTCCTGAAAAACTCTATTCAGCTTTACAGTCTTTTGCTGATGAGTCATTGAATATTGCTCAGATTATGGGTTCATGGGCTGACCAAGAGGGCTTTCCTGTATTGCAAGTGACCGTTAATTCAGAACGAACCCTAGCAACTATTTCCCAAAAACGATTCTTAACTCAAAATGCTGACCACGAGAACAACACACTGTATCAAATTCCAATCACTTTTGCAAATAAAAATGGAAATGGGTTCGATGACACCTCCGCTAAAACTATCCTGTCCACTGTATCTGATACAATTGACATTTTCTCTGAAGATAGTTGGACTATATTTAATGTTCAGGAAGTTGGTTTCTATCGAGTGAATTACGACTCTGCGTCATGGAGACTAATCCGAGAAGCTCTTTTAAAGGAAAATTTTGACGGAATACACGTTTTGAATAGAGCACAGATCATTGACGATGCTCTCAACTTGGCTAGAGGTGGATTGTTGAAGTATAAGACAGCCTTCCATATACTTGACTATTTGGACAATGAAAAACATTACATACCATGGGTTGCATTGTTTGAAGGTTTTCGATACTTAAAACAAAGATTAGGTGGACAACCTCAATCTTATTTTCCAAAGTATGTCCTCAAGAAACTATCAAATATCTATGACTATTTAGGGTTTTATGGAAAAGAGACTGACTCTCAAATAGACGGATTTAATCGAATAAACGTTTTATACTGGGCATGTAAATATGGCCACGAGGATTGCGTGGCAAATTCTTTGATCGAATTTAGAAAAGCACAACAGGATGACACATATTTGGTTCCATCGTCGATCCGCCAAATTGTTTATTGTACAGGAATCCAGTTTGGCAATCAGAATGATTGGGAGTGGCTATTGAAAAAATACGAAGGAGAACAATTTGCATCAGAACAGTATCTTATCTTAAGTTCTCTTGCTTGTACAACACAGGAAGAGACACTAAACAAATTTTTAACATTGACTTTGACAGATGCTGTAAGGTTTCAAGATCAATTTTATGCATTTGAGTCTGCTTATAGAGAAGATAACGTGGATTTGATATGGAAATATATAGAAAACAATTTTCAATATATTATAGATTCGTAAGTATCATAACTATTAACATCAAAACTTTAATTATTGTTATGAAAACAATTTTAACTGAATCATTATTAAAACATATTTTGTGTGATTATGTGAAAGTGTATTTTTGAGACTGTAATATTGGCAAATATTTCCACGTTTTGGTGTTACAAAATCTAAAATTTTAATTTAAAGTTCTTATTTATAAATGAAATTAACGCTTCGGGTAAACTTGGGAGAGATGCCATTCGTTTTGGAAGAAGGGCTGTAAATAGTAAAATGAAATGTGTAGTAATTTGGAATGCTTTTAATTTTGAAGACTATTTAATATAGCTTATTATAATATTAAAACATTTTAGTTGGGGCTGTAATTTAAAAAAAAATCTAATAAAAACTGACAAAACTGAAATTTTACAACTTTTCCAACATGATTGGGAGAGATGGCCCTAGAGTTCATTTGCATCAATTATATTTTTTTGGGTTAATTTGGTACGGAATTCCTTTTTCACGACTATTGCATTTTGAAAAGAAGTTTTTGCAACACCCCTTTTTGACCAAAACAATATTTAATCAAGTCACTTTTTTATTTTATTTTGATTTCTTTATTTTTGCAATTGCTAAAACTAAGTTTTTTCTGTTCACGGGATCCGTTGTTCTTATTGATCAAATGTATATCTTAAATAAAAATATAATGCAAGACCATTAGCAAATAAATAACAGCATGTCATCTCTCCCAAATTAATGTAAGAGATGCCATAGCGCTCAAATTATTTGCAAAGTATTGCAAAGATGGTAAAACACTGACCAACACATTATAACAAAAATTACTATAATCTCTCTTCGTTTATATAAATTATTATAAATGAAACCTCATTTTTTTCATCCCAATAGGGGGACATAGGGCATTTTCAAAGCAGGTTTTGTCTGTGTTTCGTTAACCATTGTTAATTGTAATGAGTGATTAGCTCATTGCCGATTGCCCAATATTGTTTCACATCGAATTTTTGTGTTCTTTTTTTCTTTAAGCTGTTGTACTATTATCTTCCACAATTAAACAGTTCATTCAATGGATCGGAACACGATGAGGAAAGTTTAAAATAGTATATTAGGAAATTGGACAGGAATTTCTTCAAATACAGAATTGTAAACGAATCAAGCAAGAAACGAAAAGAAGGTTATTTGGAAAGCGTAGCCTGTAAACTATGAACGGGATTCCAACCCGGGACCTCCTGGGTCAAGCGCGCTACCAACTCGACCACAGAGGCTTGAATGAAACCTTATAAGCACACAATTTTTATACAAATTTTACATCTATCTTTTACCCACCCTAAATTAAAGAAATTATGGCGCCTCTCCCAAGTTTACTCTAAACGGCAAAACTTGTTTTTATTGGAGATTTTTACTAAGAATTTTCATTTTCCTTAAAATATTGTAAAACATATTTCTTATCAAAAGGAAACGATATGGCCATATTGATGAGATCAAAATTAATAATACATAATAATATAAATCTTAGTTTTAAGAAATATGGAACAATTTCTTAAAATTATCATTGAAAAATGCTTAAAACTAAAATTGAACCAAAAATTATTATGGTAAAATAATCATTTGTCACTGGTGTTTAAAAATTATTATTATTTTTGTAATGATTTAATAACTATTTATAATGTGTTAGATTTTGTCAATTGAATTTTAATAAAAAATATATTATTTTTTTACAGGCAAGGCACTGGAGGACTAGCCACATTTATAAATGATCTGGCCCGTTATTTTACTTCCCGAAGCCAAGTTGATACTTTGTTATCATTTATCGAAGTGAATAATGGTCTTTTGGAAGATAGTATCGAAGATCTACAGGGGGCCGTAAATATTTCTAATTTCGAATTATTCTGGGCATCGAAAAATGTTGAAAATATTGAACGAATATTACAAGATAAACTGCAATAAATTATCACGAAAATTTGATAAGGAAACATGTTAAATAAAAAATACAAAAACAATTCATGATAAATGCATTTTATATATTATTTAAATGATATGGTGTATATTTACTATTTATATTTTAAATAGTTGATCAATTTTTTAAATTTGAAATTTATAATGAAGATTAAATTATTTGAAAATTATAATTACTTAAAATAAAGCTGGGTCTAAATTTAAATAAATAACTTTAGTCAATGAAAAATATAATCATATTCGAATATATGTTTAAATATAAAATAAAAAATAACTACCTATTATAATATACTAAAATAAAAACAGTCACGGAAAATAAATTTTATAGATCGCACACGACTGTGGCTTTTATTAATGAGGTGTAAGTATAAGTTGAGATAAGATGCATTTTCTAAAGTTCAATTACTTTTAAAAAAGAGTGAATCAGGGGTATGAATTTGCTATTTTTGGTGGTTTTTGATAGTTTTTATGTAGGTACCAAACCCGGTTTTCATAAGGTTTGGATTGCGAAAACAAATTGATTGAAATGTAACATTGATTGGCTCGTGATATGAAGATAATTTATTGGTACTCAATATGAATTGCTCATTTGGTCACATTATCAGCGATTGGGATTATAAAAGCATGTCAATACCTTAGGCGAGCTTAGTTAGATGTTGGTTTTTAGTTCGATCGGTCGGGAAGTCGTGGAGTCGTAGATATCGGTTTGTGAGAGTGATTTAGTGTTTTCGCCATTATGAAGTGGCAATTTCTTCTGGTGTTAGCTATAACGGCCGGTGTGTTTGCGAATCCCGTGATCATAGATTCGGATATCGGTGGCGATGATGAAGTGGATTATCGACTTGATGATAACGTCAGACCGGAACACTATCAGATCAATTTGAGTCCTTACCTGGAAAATGAAGGAGACAAGAAAGAGTGGACTTTTGATGGATCGGTGAAAATAAAGTTCCATGTTTACAACACTGAAGTTCAAGTTGTAGTTTTGCATGCTAATGAGCTGGAAATAGGAAACTTCAAGTTATATAGTTCAGTGAATCCATCACTAAATTTGTTCTCAGGAAATGAATATGACGAGCAAACACAAAAGCTAACAATTACAGCGTCCTCAGTACTTGCTCAAGATCGTGATTACTTTTTGGAAATGGACTTCGAAGGTGTGATGAGAGATGATATGGCTGGTTTTTATCGCAGTATTTACACGGAAGACGGACAAGAAAAGCGTATGGGTTCTACTCAATTTCAGCCAACTCATGCCCGACGAGTGTTCCCCTGTTTTGACGAGCCCAAATTTAAAGCAATTTTTCAAATAATTTTCAATCGAAAAAGTGATTATACAGTTATTTCAAACACAGAAATTGAGAGTTCAGTAGATTTAGAAAATGGATTTATACAGGAAACTTTCAAAGAAACTCCAAAAATGTCCACATATTTAGTAGCATTTTTGTATTCCCAGTATAAGAGCCGAGTAGAAGGGAAATTTGGTGTCTGGGCTAGACCTGAAATGTACGATCAAACAGAGTATGCCCTAGATGTTGGACAAAGAGCACTGTCCTATTTCGACCAATACACGGATTATCCCTATTATGACATGATTGAGAAGATGGATATGGCTGCGGTTCCCGATTTTTCGGCTGGAGCCATGGAAAACTGGGGTCTTTTAACATTTCGTGAAACCGCACTGCTCTACGATCCAGAAATGACAACTCCATTAGCCAAGCAAAGAATCGCTGGTTTGGTTATTCATGAACAGGCTCATATGTGGTTTGGAGACTTGGTCACTTGTGACTGGTGGGGATATACTTGGTTAAATGAAGGATTCGCCCAGTATCATCAATACTTCAGCACCGCAAAAGTGGAAAACGAATGGGACATGGATCTCCAGTTTATTGTCGAACAACTCCAAACAGCTTATCAAATGGACGCTTCCACCTCGACTCACCCGATGAATCATGTAGTTAACACCCCTGGAGAAATATCTGGCATCTTTGATAATATTTCATACAATAAAGGAGCCTCTGTTATTAGGATGATCGAACACTTGATGGGGTCTGAAAAATTCCAGGAGGCTATTCAAAATTATTTAAAAGAAAACGAATATCAGACTACAGTTCCTGAAAAACTCTATTCAGCTTTACAATCATTTGCTGATGATTCATTTAATATTGCTCAGATTATGGGATCGTGGGCTGATCAAGAGGGCTTTCCTGTATTGCATGTGACCGTTAATTCAGAACGAACCCAAGCAACTATTTCCCAAAAACGATTCTTAACTCAAAATGCTGACCACGAGGACAACACACTGTATCAAATTCCAATCTCTTTTGCAAATAAAAATGGAAATGGGTTCGATGACACCTCCGCTAAAACTATCCTGTCCACTGTATCTGATACAATTGACATTTTCTCTGAAGATAGTTGGACCATTTTTAATGTTCAGGAAGTTGGTTTCTATCGAGTGAATTACGACTCTGCCTCGTGGAGACTAATTCGAGAAGCTCTTTTAAAGGAAGATTTTGACGGAATACACGTTTTGAATAGAGCACAGATCATTGACGATTCTCTCAATTTGGCTAGAGGTGGATTGTTGAAGTATGAGACAGCTTTTGAAATACTTGACTATTTGGATAATGAAAAACACTATATCCCTTGGCTCTCGGCATTTAATGGACTTTCTTATCTCAGTCGAAAATTGGCAAACTTGGAATCGTCTGAATTTTCGCAATTTATATTAAAGAAACTTGAAAATATCTATGATCATCTTGGCTTTTATGGGAAGGCGTCCGACTCGCAAATTGATATTTATAATCGATTTAATGTGCTACAGTGGGCTTGCAAATACGGCCATGAGGATTGCATTGCCAGAGCGCAGGAGGAGTTCAAAAAGGCACAAGACGATGACTCATATCTAGTTCCTGTGGCCATTCGTCAAATTGTGTATTGCACTGGACTTAGATACGGAGATGCGAATGATTGGGATTGGATGTGGGAGAAATACGAGAAACAAGAAATGGCTACGGAGAAAATTCTTATTCTAAATGGACTTGGATGCACTGCTGATGAAGAATCGTTGAACAAGTATTTGGACAAAATATATTCAGGAGCCATTCGAAGACAGGATCAAAGTGCGGCGTTTACTTCGACTTACAGTGGCCATGACGGAAATGTGGACAAAATTTGGAACTATATAGTCAACAATCATGATAAAATTGCAGAAACGTGAGTACATTTATAATTACTATTACAAATAATTTATTTTCCGGTTTAAAAATGCTAATTCTCAACATTTTTAATGTTTTATGTATGGTGCTACTTGAGCAGTCTCTTCACCTGATATTTTAAATATTTCTATTAACATCATTTTCTCTAAAAACTGATAAGATTAACACCCCATTGTTTTGAATTATTTGCTCGTTTTCTACTTTATCTTAAACAAACATTGTTTTAAACTCGTATAATAAAATATAATAAACTTCTATTCGCATCAGGAAGCTATTTATACAAGCATGTCTAGAAACATCGTCATTATACACTAAATTTTATCCATTCATTGAATGGAATTTTAATTATATTCTTATTTTATTTTTATAAGACAATATGCTTTATATATAAAATTTTGATAAACTTGGTTTATCAAAAACTGACTTCATTAATACATAATAAAAATAATATTAAATCTCTAATGAGGTGATCCCGCACTTTGACCTGAAGATCTATTGTGCTCCCTCATATCTCTACCCTCTGCAGTTGGGCGTATTGCCCTTAGATGTTTCCATCAATGCGAAGGTCTAGCTCTAACCAATTGGTTTACACAATCAAATTTGTCATATGCCCTTTCTATTCATTTGTCAATCTTTCACAATTAATAATTGAATATCATTTCTATAAATCATTATTTCTCTGGTTTGATTAGTACCACAGCTAATGATTCAATATAGAGTCTATTTTGTTGACATGTTTTTGCCACCAAAACAGAACACACATACTAAGAAAGAAGACCATCCCCTTCATAACTTTTGTTTGTATCTGTTCATTTGAACAGCAGCAGAGTACTAGTATTAGAAAGATCCGGCTTATATTAGTTTCTATGTATTCCATCTAAGCTTTGAAAACCCATCTAAATTCGAACAAATGGTGTTGACGTCACCAGTTGCTGTACTTGTTGAGGACGGAGATATTATTTGTAAATGTTTTTAAACAAATATTAATCACAAATTGTTATTATTAGTTGATAATAGCAAATGAATTTTGAAAAAAACAAATCACTGCTTTTACTGGGATTTGAACACACGTTAACCAAATTTTGTGACGAGACACTTAACCAACTACGCTATCTGGCCTCTCATTAATACATAACTTGAATTTTTAAAATTTGTATATTAAAATCAAAAGTGTATAAGTGCAACCTATTAAGTAACACATTTTAATTAATTAGAATAATTAAAAATATAGAATAAAAACAATAAAACTTAATAACATGATGGTTCTTGAATTATTGAGTAGTCACTCCATACACTCAAAATTTTTAATGTGATATGTAGATTTTGAACAATTATTCCCATAATAATCGCTATTTAACACTTCTCTTCAGTGATTTGAATAGTTTAATTGGTAAATAATTAATAATTATAATTTAGGATGCAGGTTCGATGCTTCAATTTTGGTTTTTTTATTTTTTTCTTTGTTAAGAATTTTTTCATTAAATTTTTATGAAATTTAAAAAAAATGTTTTTCTTTTTAATTAATTGTTTTCATATAGTAAAATTAATTTTTAGAAAATTGAAATAAAATTTTACTTCAATGATTTTCGTGCCCTTAGATCAAATCATATAAAAATATGGCACATATGGCAGGGAAATTTTTTGAGTACACGTAAACTGTGCCGAATTATTGTATGTATTATTGTAGATATACTACCTATTTTGAGTATTATAATAAGAAAAGATAGCGGAAAAGGTCAACGTTGACTACGAAGTCATTATCTTGGACTGGTCTATGGAGTCATCAGACCCCAAACACAACGAAATCTATAGACGGATATGTGTGACAGTGCTAAAAGACAATAGCCTCTGATTTCATATCTCATAGATTCTTCCTTTGGTGCTATTATTTAGCTCGCAGCTGTACATACGAGTATAGTTATAAAGTTATGTTTTTGCAATTCGCAATGTTAGTCATCATTATAAAATATTTACCTTTAATACAATATTATGTTTTTACATTTTCTATAATTTTATGTGAATTCCTTCAATTATATTTTGCTAATCGTAGTTTTGTTATGGTTTGATTTTTCGGATTTAAATATTACACATCATTTAATTGACGTCAATAGTGAGCAGTAAAACTAATACTTTTAAAGTTTTTCTAGGTAAATGGATATAAGTGAAAAAATCGGTATTGTTTATTAGGAAATGTTAAAAAAATAAACCAGTTAATAAGTTTATCTAAAATTAAACGAACATATTTTTACGATTCTGCTTCACGTAGTTTATATTACTACTACTATATAAGTGTTTTTTTTAAATTTAAGACTATGAATTTTTATTTATATTACATTTGTGAAATTCCATTTGATAACCCTAATTTCATGTGGTAAGGTCTACCAAAAACAAAACATAAATTCCTTTATAAATAAAAAAAAGTCTTAAAGTTTTCGAATAACTCGAAAAATTCCAAACATAATTTATTATAAATTTTTTAATATTTATATAAACAGCGTGTGGGAAAAATGAACTATAATTAAACATGAGTAACGTTCTAGAAAACAAATTGTTATATATTCTGATTACCTACGTGTTATTTGGGATTTCCAATTGATACATTTGATCAGTAGTTGATTCACAGGTTTATTAATACGTCTGGATTCTTCAAATTACAATATTCAACTGACTGATGGTCAGTTTCTAATAAATAATAATATCATTGTTAGCAATAATAAAAGTCATATTTAATACAAATGAAATGAATTTTCTAAAAGATACGACTGTTTTATCTCTATTGAGGTGATCCCGCACTTTGACCTGAAGATCTATTGTGCTCCTTACGACTGTTTAATTATGTGTTTTATAAATTAGTTCTTAACCAAATTTTACACAACTTGCATATTTATTTTATTTGCTCACGAAATATTATGTAAAGAATATGAAAACAACTCTATAGAACAATTTTACTTTTGGGCATTTAGTGAGGAAAAAATCAAATAGATTAAAATATCAATGCCTTCTCAAATTCTGAGACAAGAACACAGAACAAACTTATTTTGCATTCAAGCTATTAAGATCTAAAACTATGAGTTTTAACATTTTTAAATAGATTTGTATAAAATATTTTAAGTTTAAAAATTGTAATATATGTGGTATATCTTCTCCTGTATATAATTACTTGCTTTGTAGTACTGAAATTGTGATTTTCTTAGGTTGGTTAAATTTTGTAAATAATATTTGTATTACATTTGTCCAAAATATCCAATGAAGCTAATTTTTTATTCTTGAATTGTGCACTGTGGATGGTTGAGGGATATAGCAGAGCGATTGGAAATCGACCTAATAAAGGTTAAATCAATTGTGGTGAAAATTCTTCTTGTTAGTGTGGCCAGAATGCTCAATCCAACATAACAACAATCCACATAACATCCAAATTGGTTATCATGTGATGGGATCGTCTTCTTATTATTACGCCGCAGCAATTCGTTAAAAGAGTGTAGCTTTGAATATCTGAATTTAGGATATTTAAAAAAAACATTTAATTTAATTATATATATTAGTTACGAATTGCTCAAAGTCGTTGTAAAAAATAATAGCAATATTTTTTGCTTGATTTTATTCTTTTTGCGTATTGATTTTCTTTAATTTAATTATGACATGACTTTCATAAATTCTCTCAACCACTACTACTTCTTCCTGAATGAATTCTCATCCTTATATTCGTTTATTAGTTAATTTCAGAAATGAACACGATTATCGGTTATGAACATTTGGTGAAATTTGCTACAAGGGTGTTTCGTGCTGTTACTTCTATCACTTCTGGGAAATTCTAGAGTTTAGGGAATATATGTGCATTTCAGAAATTTAATGAGAATTTATATCTAATCTGTTCACTTGTGTCCTTATTTTGTGCAATTTCTTTTAGTAACAAAAGGATTGACGACATAATAAAAATTAAGTTATTACATATCCGTTAACTCCTAAAGTTACAGGAATCATTTTTTTCCTTTTTTGAAAGTATTATTTGTTAGAAGATTTTTCCTTCTTCAGCTTTCTTTCTCTCTTCTATTTGGGTCCTTTTGTACTTTTTCTTATTCAAATAATAATTATTGAGTATTATTTTTTAGATATGGCAATGGAATATTAGCAAAACACATTTCCGATCTGGCTTCTAGATTTACGTCTAAACATCGAGTATATAGTTTGAAAATCTTTATAAAAGTGCATCATGATTCATTTGGCTCAAATAATAAGGTACTGGAAGCTTCATTGTCCAAGGCTTATAGCGAGTTGAAATGGGCTTCCAAATATTGCGTTGAAATAGAATCGATAGTGAAGCAAAAATTAAATCTTGTGAATTCATTGTCTGCTGAGCAAAAAAGTCCATTGGAAAAGTTTTACAACCAGAACTTTGAAGATTCAAGGAATTTCAATAGATTATCAGACGATGTCGTTCCCATAAGATATGATATAGAATTGGTCTCAGATTTGGAAGAGACAAATGACCAATTTCCTGGCAATGTTAAAATATATATAACTTCGAAGCGATATGGTGTAAATACAATTGATCTTAACATAAAAAATATTGATATTATTCGCATTTCAATTTATGAGGTCGACACTCCCAATTTTAATTTATACCTATCCTACGCTAAATATGAGGATTATGAAAAGATACATGTGAAATTGATAACTGCTCTGAAACTTCGTAAGGAATATGTAATAGATATCGATTATAAGGCATCTTTTAATAAAGATATGACAGGCTATTATAAAAGCACTTACAATGTCAATGGAACAAGGAAGATTTTAGGTGCTACTCAGTTTGAGCCAACCTATGCGAGATCAGCGTTTCCTTGTTTTGATGAACCATCATTGAAAGCGGAATTCCAGTTGACAATAGTACTCTTGAATACATATTCTGCTATTTCGAATACAGGAATTGAGAGCGTAACTAAAACTGGAAATTGGACAGAAACTCGTTTTAAGAAAACTCAATCCATGTCTACGTATCTATTGGCATTTGTAGTATCCGAATTCAAAAATACAAGTAATGGGAACTTGACAGTTTGGGCTCGCCCAGCAATGAGTGACTACACGAAATACGCTCTGGAAGTTGGATCCAAATTGCTTAAAGTTTATGACAACTACACTCAACTTCCGTATTATAACCAAAAATCAAAGATGGATTTGGTGGGTGTGCCTGATTTCGCTGCAGGAGCTATGGAAAACTGGGGACTTTTGACATTCAAAGAGAATCTCTTACTATTTGATGACAAATCGAATGATATCGCTGCGAAACAAAAAATTGCTTCTGTTATTTCACACGAACAAGCGCACATGTGGTTTGGGAATTTGGTCACCTGCGAATGGTGGAGTTACACTTGGCTGAATGAAGGATTTGCAACATATTATCAATATTTTACTACTGCGAAAGTTGAAACCAATTGGGAATTGGAGAATTTGTTTTTGGCTGAAGTGTTTCAGAGTGCCCTTTTACTAGATTCTTTCAATAACACACATGCCTTGAATAGAAACGTAACGACGCCTTCGGAAATTAAAAGCATGTTTGATCGCATTACTTACATTAAAGGAGCTTCAATTATACGAATGATCGAACTGGTAATGGGGTCTTATAAATTTAATATTGCAATGCAAAACTATTTAAGGGCTAACCAACAGAAGACAACGAATCCGAACAAACTATACGCTGAACTTGATGCCGAGTGGGACGATTATTTTAACATTTCCGAAATAATGAAGTCATGGACTGATAATGAAGGATATCCTGTTATTACTGTGTCTTTCGATGATCTTCGGCACGTAGTTAACATTACACAGAGACGATTTATTTTGAATAATCCTAATCATAACGATGAAACACTTTATCTGGTTCCCATCTCATTTGCTGAAGGAACGGCAGATCATCAGTACGACGACATGGTTTTGACCAACAAGTCAGCGTTATATATATTAGGTACACCTACAAGTTCATGGGTTATCCTGAACGTTTATTCATTTGGATTCTATAGAGTTAATTACGACGACCTTTCATGGAGTTTAATCCAAAGCGCGCTTTTAAAAAAGGATTTCGATGGCATTCCGGTTTCTAATCGAGCACAACTGGTTGACGACGCTCTCAATTTGGCTAGAGCTGGACTATTATCATATGACATTGCAATTCGAATACTTGATTATTTAGACAACGAACAACACTATCTTCCATGGCTTACAGCTAAAAACGGATTAACCCACATCCGTCACAGGTATAACAGTCAAAATGGATCATATTTCCAATACGTCCAGAAGAAAATAAGTAATATATATTTTCAACTTGGATTTTATGATATTCCTAATGAGCCTGAAATTGATAAATACAATAGATTTAACATTATTCAACTTGCTTGTGAACATAATTTCGAAGATTGTATAAATATGGCCAAAAATGAATTCAATAGAGCTATGAAAAATGACTCTTATGTAATTATGGCCAATCGACAGACATCCTATTGCGTTGGAGTGAAACATGGAGGCGGAGATGAGTGGAGGTGGCTGTGGAATAAATACGAACAAGAGGAAGTTGCCCACGAAAAAGTTATGATCTTAAATGCTCTTGGATGTACTATGGATGACGAGTCGATAGAATACTATTTGAAGTACATACTAGAGGGCCAAATTCGAGAGCAAGATGCAAAAATGGCCTTCAAATCAATTTTGAATGGAAATGTGGAAAATGCAGGCATGGTCCTTATATACATTACGATCAATTATGAAAAAATAATCGAAGAGTAAGTACATTTAATAAATTCTAAAACTTATTAATACGCATCAAGAGCAAATAAATGAAATAACATAAATTGAATAAAAATGTACAATTTGAAATTCAAACTCTAAATTTTCAAATTATTAATATTTATTTGCACTTAATTACTAATTAGGGTAAATAAGATCATACTATTATAATGATTTTATTCATTCTAAAGTTCCATTTTGCAAATTTAGAACATTCATAAAATGAATAATGTTTTTAATTTTTAGTAAGGGGATAAATGGACTAATTACACTTATAACTGAATTGGCGAACAGAATCACCACTCGGGATCAACTCAATTTTCTCGAAGAATTTATTGAGGCAATCAAAGAACTGATCATGGACAATCTTGTAGAAATCGAATCTGCTCTAGAATTGGTCAATTACAACTTATTTTGGGCGTCAAACAATTTACAACAAATAGAAGACATTTTATTGAAAAAGGATCAATACAGATTAAGCAATGATATCCAGCTCAGTGAATATGATTTACAAATTATCACTAATGTGGTAGATAACAATTTCGATGGATTGGTAAACATATACTTGGAGGTTATTACAGATGAAAAATCTCTGCAAATTATAACATTAAATTCTAAAGATCTAGACATTGAAAAATGCATGGTAACTAAGCCAGGAGAGTCAGATGATATTGTAAAGAATATATTTTTGGACGTTGAAACACAAAAATTGCATATCCACTTAAAATCTGCATTAGATTCTCATTGTTTTTATAATGTTTTTATTCAATATAAAGGAACTATTAGAGATGATATGGTTGGACTCTATCGCAGCGTATACAATGAAGGCGGCAAAGAAAAACAACTGCTAACAACTGCATTTAAACCGATTTATGCAAGAACTGTATTTCCTTGTTTCGATGAGCCTAGTTTCAAAGCAGCCTTTACATTAACGGTTGACCACCCAAAACAGTATTCCGTTGTATCCAATACTGAAGTATCCAAAACAGAGGAACACAATGAAACAAGAAGAACCTATTTCGAACAAACAGATCGAATGTCAACGTACATGCTTTCCCTTTTAATTTCGGAATTTCATAATCAAAAGGAAAATGAAATAGACGTATGGGCTCGTCCAGATATGTATAGTCAAACCGAATATGCTTTATTAATGGCACACGAAGTATTACCAATTTACGAACAACTTTTTCATTTCTATGGCACAATGAGTCTAGCTTTGGTGGCTATTCCGGATTTAATAACAGGATCTGTGGAGAATTGGAATCTCTTGATGTTCAGAGAGCAATTTTTATTAAGTGACAGTCATAAAAGCACACCTTGGACAAACCAGACAATTGCTTCTTCAATTTCGCAACAATTAGGACGTATATGGCTTGGAAATATGGTAACTTGTGAGTGGTGGAGTGACTTATGGATAACTGAGGGATTGGCCAGATACTATCAATACTTCGTGCTGGCAGAAATTGAGCCCGATTGGAATATGGATCATCAGTTTGTTGTTGATCAATTGCAAAGAGCATTTTATATAGATTCTTTAAACGACACTCACAAAATGAATACCATGACCGTGGAGAATCCAACAGAAATATCAGACATGTTTGATCGGATTTCATCTGATAAAGCGGCTTCCTTTATGCGAATGATAGCCCATTTAATGGAGCCAGGTAGTTTCGATATAGCTATACATTACTTTGTAGATTCAGGGCGTTATGGAAATACAGATTCGGCAAAGTTTTTTGAAAAAATATATAGACAGCAACGAGATCAATCTATAGTTAGCATTATGGAATCTTGGGCGAATCAAGAAGGATACCCAGTTCTTCACGTTCAAGTCCAAAGAAATGAAATATGGATTAGTCAAGACCGATTTATGTTGCAAAATCCACACAATAACGACAGTACAATTTATAAAATTCCAATAACCTATGCAAATAAGTATAAGGACACATTTGACGATACATCCCCCAAAATGATTCTGGAATATAACAGAGATACAATTGATTATCAGATGAATGATAGTTGGATAATTTTCAACGTTCAACAAGTTGGATATTATCGGGTAAATTATGATGAAAACTCTTGGGCAAGGATTATAGATGGGCTTTTAAAACCCGACTTTGATGGAATTCATGTTTTGAATAGGGCCCAAATTGTTGACGATGCTCTGAATCTGGCCAGAGGGGGCTTGCTCTCCTATAAGACAACTTTTAGTATTTTGAAATACTTGCAGTTCGAAACACATTACACCCCATGGGTTTCAGCGTTTAATGGTTTTGAATATCTCAGTGATAAACTATCAAATCGGAATAATACAATTTTTAGACAATATATTCTTAAACAACTTACCAATATCTATGATCATCTTGGATTCTACGGGAAGAGTAATGATACCCAACTTGATATTTTTAATCGAGCTAATGTGCTTCGATGGGCTTGCAAATATGGACAAAACGATTGCATTACAAAAGCTAAGAACGAATTTCAAAAATCACAGATTAATGATTCTTATGTTGTTCCTGCTGCTATTCGAGAATTAGTTTATTGTACTGGACTTCAATTGGGAACCGAGGCAGAATGGTCTTGGCTGTGGAACAAATTTATGAAAGAAGATGTTGCTACAGAAAAAAATTTGATCTTAAATGCCCTGGGTTGTACTAGACAAGAGAAAGCCCTGCAGAAATATGTAGAGAATATATTTTCGGAACAATTAAGGACACAAGATCAATTTACAGCTTTTGAATCAATCTATCGCGGGAAAAGCGAAAACGTTGATTTCGCAATGCATTTGCTTTTTAGTACGTATTCTGCAGTTATTGAAATGTAAGTAAATATTTAATTTTCGTTATTATTTTGTTTAATTAAACCCTAATTTTTTATAGACATGGGCTGAGAGGTTTTGTAAAGCTAGTAGATGGATTGGCCAATCATTTATCAACGGAGCAGCAAGTAAATGAGCTGTCATCATTTATAGAGAAATCTTATGGTAAATTGAAGTCAGTGTTTTCCGAACTACAACGAGTTCTAGAAGCAGCATTTTATGAAATTTTCTGGGCTTCTACACATATTGAAACTATTGAAAAAATATTACAATAAAATATAAAACCATCCGTACGACAACAGGTTTACGGGAATAACATAAATTTCCTTTAATTGTCTTCAGATACTTTTATGTAATTTGAACATCCTATATGAATAAACTCTGTGTTGAAAGTTTTGTGTTTTTTGGTCTATCATTACATCATTACACTTATTTAAATCATATAAGATTAATTAATTTGATAATATCCAACCGCAATAGTTATATTTTTAAAAACTTAATTAATCTGCAATAGATTTATTAGGAGTAACTAAACGACTCTTTGAAGAATTCTACACCGTCTTAAAATTCTATGACCCATCTTCGAGAGCTGCAACCGACCCAAGTTAAATATAGAAACCGACGAAAACCTACAAATCAGAACCCCTTTCTCCAGTATATAGTAAATAGCGACAACGGACGATCTTAAATCTGAACTTGTAAAAGCAGCTCGCGCTTTCCCTGGTAACTCTTGTTCATAAATCCTTGCAGTTAAAATCTTTTTGTAAAATTATTAAATTTTTAAATTTAATAAAAATAATCTGTGTTTAAAAAAATCAGTGTTTTTAAAATCATCGCTCCCCCAAACCCAAATTTATATGTACACTCCATTTCATCTTTTCACGACAAGCAGGGCCGGATTTAGAAATATGGCGCCCTGGGGCAGTGAAGAAAATGCCGCCCCTATGACTGAAATTTTATTTTAATATTTTTTAACTCTTATTTTTTAAGAATTAAAATAAGTGATTAATTTAAAAAAAATTATTTTATATATAATGCCATACAACAATATAAAAAACTATTTTGATAGGTTTTTCTTAAATTTCAAAATTTTAATTTGATACATAATGCATAAATTATATTTCTTGAAATATAGAATGTTTATTTATAATAGATAATTATAAATTGTATAGAAATTTTTTTCTCACATTCCAAATTTTGACGCCCCTGAAAATTTGTCGCCCTGGGCACTAGTCCCGACTGCCTGTAGTCTAAATCCAGGCCTGACGACAAGTGTCTTTAATCTATATTTTAATTACTACCTCGGAGTGCATCATTTACTTTTCGCGATTTGGTTTGATCCAGAATATTACCCAATTAGTGAAAAAAACAATTTTTTGGATGTTACTTCAATAAATAAACTATTTAATCATCAAGTTAAACTTCTAAAATAAAATAAAAATTATTTTTTTATTCTTTTAATTCTTTTCCATGGATCATTTTAGCTATAATCCTAAAACAATACCTTATTTTCAAGAAACATAAAAAATAAGGAGCTTTGTCGGATTTCACAATGACATTTGCGTTTATTAAAATTAGTATTAGAAAAAGAAAAAAACTTTACTCGGAAGTTTAGTTGTTTAATGAAAAATGATGCTTTTTATGGGGTCTTATTGGTTAAACAAATAAAAATACACATGAAAATTTAACTAATTACTATACTAGAACATATTTTTTTCAATGACTTGAAAAATTGCCTCATCGATTGTAAATTATCGAGACCTAAAAGTTAAAGATTTATAGATAATACAAGGGTTATAAAACAATTATTCTTATCTTTTGTCCAAATGTTAATAAAATAATTATATTTTGTAAAATGATAAAAATGGTAAACAGTAAACACGTCACTAAATTTAATCACAAAGTACAATTGTTTTATAGAAATTTCCTTTTCTACTGTAAAAATATCACTGTTCTGAATTTGTATTGCCTGATGAGAATTAATCAAATAACTTAGATAACTTTATCTGAATGATAATTATTTTATTGAGTAATTTATGAGCACTTTTATCAACATTGATATGGATAATAGATTGTGCGTATTATAAAAGAAGGTGTCAATTACGGATAAATTTAGTCCGGTTTCTGAAGGTGTTGGATTAAGAAGTGCCAGTTTAGTGATTTGTGAAGAAAAATAGAACATCAACCAAGATGTGGTTGAAGAACATATTGCTTTTACTAGCAATAACTAGTATTTGGGCTTCGCCAATATATTTTAAATCGGAAATTGAAACGAAAGATGGACCCCAGAGTAGGCTTACTACGGAATTTTGGCCCGAACATTACGAAATCACCCTAACTCCTTATCTTGAAGCTGAACCTGAAAACGATAAAGATGAGTGGACTTTTGATGGCTCCGCTAAAATAAAATTCATGACTTCTCTACCCGGTTTAAAGATTGTCACCATAAATTCGAACCAGTTGGATATCTCTGAAGTAAAGTTGTATAAGGATTCTGACCCAGAAAATATTCTGGAATCGACTTATGAAGTAGAGGCTAGTTCTCACTTGCTGATTATTCAGTCTGAAAATGACTTTATTGAAGACGAGAGTTATATCGTGGAAGTTTCGTATAAAGGGTATTTAAACGATGAGATGACCGGATTTTATCGAAGTACTTACTATGAGAATGGAGTAGAAAAGCGAATGGCAGCAACACAGTTTCAAAGATCTGGAGCTAGAAGAGCATTTCCTTGTTTCGATGAACCCATGTATAAAGCAACCTTTCAACTGAAGATCATTCATTTAAATAATTATCAAGCTATTTCGAATACGAAAATTGCTGAAACGAATTCTAAAGAAAATGATCGAATAGAAACTGTGTTTGAAGTAACCCCAATAATGTCCAGTTATTTGGTGGCTTTTATTGTTTCAGAATATGTAAGTCGCTCTAATGATGATGGAACTTTTGCTGTTTGGGCTAGACCGGAAATGTACGACCAAACTGAATATGCGTTGACAGTTGGTCAAAAAATATTACAAGATTTGGATGATTACACTCAATACCCTTACTACACAACTATCAACAAAATGGACATGGCAGCTATTCCCGATTTCGCTGCTGGAGCAATGGAGAACTGGGGTTTGATTACTTATAGAGAAACAGCTTTACTTTTTGACGAGGAAAGATCAACTCTCGCTAACAAACAAAGAGTAGCCGCTGTCATAGCCCATGAACAAGCTCATATGTGGTTTGGAGATCTCGTGACATGCAACACTTGGGATGAGATTTGGCTTAATGAAGGTTTCGCGACTTATTACGAATTCTTTAGTACAGCCAAAGTTGAAACGGATTGGGACTATGATCTGCAATTTGTAGTCTCATCAATGCAGCTAGCTTATTCAGTGGATGCCTCCAACAGCACACATCCAATGACTCATCCTACTGGTTCAACGTATATTATTTATAACAAGGCTGGCTCTGTAATTCGAATGTTGGAACATATGATGGGAAAAGACGAGTTTCTTGCCGGAATCCGCGAATACCTGAGTGTAAATGCTTATGCAACAGCTGTTCCTTCTAAATTGTATGCTGCCCTTCAAAATCACGTAGATGAATCGTTGGATATTGCCGATATAATGGAGTCGTGGGTTGATCAGGAAGGTTTCCCAGTTCTTCAAGTTGATTTCAATGAAGCAAGAACTCAGGCCAGTTTATCACAAAAACGATTCTTATCACAAAATCCTGGCCATAGTGATACACTTATTTATAAGATTCCCATCACTTACGCCAACAAAAATGGAAATGGATTTGAAGACACCTCCTATAAAACGATATTGACTTCAGAAACCGGAACACAAGAAGTTCCGTCTCAAGATAGTTGGACCATTTTCAATGTTCAGGAAGTAGGATTCTATCGAGTGAATTATGATGAAGGTTCTTGGATGTTGATTAGAGATGGACTTTTGGCAGAAAACTTTGATGGAATCCATGTTTTAAATCGAGCCCAAATTGTGGACGATGTTCTAAATTTGGCAAGAAGTGAATTGTTGACGTATGAAATAGCTTTTGACATCTTGGACTACTTGGCCAATGAACAGAATTATATTCCATGGGTACCCGCTTTTAACGGACTTTCCTATATTAGTCGTCGGTTGGTTGGTTCTGAATCTAACAACTTCTCAAAGTATATTATTTCAATGTTGACTAAAGTCTATAATCATCTTGGATTCTACGAGAAAACTACTGACACTCACACTGACAAATTGAACAGAGCTAATGTTTTGCAATGGGCTTGCAAATTTGGTCTCCAAGACTGCATTGACAATGCTCTTATGGAATTCCAAATGGCTAAAGATGACGAAACACATGTAGTTCCTGTGGGTATTAGACAAGTGGTGTATTGCATTGGTATCCGCGAAGGAATTGAAAGTGATTGGGACTGGATGTGGAATAAGTTTGAAAATGAACAACTGGCGACTGAACAAATTCTCCTCATTAACGCTTTGGGATGTACAACTGACTCCAATGTCTTGACCAAATACCTGGATAACATAATGACGGACAAAGTTCGGAAACAAGACAAATCAGCTGCCTTTACTTCAACGTACAGCAGTCACGATAAGAACATAGATCACATCTGGAGTTATATAGAAGCCAACCATGATAAGATATTCAATTCGTAAGTTGAACAAATAACGGAAATCCTATAATAGACATAATCTTATCTTAACCACTTGATAACTCAGAAGGTATTTTTGGGTTACATATCATAAATTCTGCATTGTTACTTCT
Organism: Clogmia albipunctata; assembly: GCA_001014945.1. NCBI lineage: Eukaryota > Metazoa > Arthropoda > Insecta > Diptera > Psychodidae > Clogmia > Clogmia albipunctata. The sequence goes on from JXOV01003299.1 coordinate 34,556, forward strand.
CTTCATTTTGATTGGATTCAATGACAGCACAATATATTATTTTATTGAAATGATGAATTGCATTTTTTGGGGTTTTTAAAATACTTTGCATTTTCAAAAAGAACAATTGTTATTGAATTAGTATCAGCCAAATAAATAACACACATATAAAGATAGGTAGTTTGAATACAAAGAAGTTGTCATTAAAAATCCTGATAAAATATATTATATCAAAATACATGAATTTATAAAACAATTTTTTTGAAATTCTGTATGTGAAGTGCCTCATTTTTTCTTCAATCTCAGTACGTGAAATTCTAGTTCACAAAAGGAGTGAGAAAAAGTACTTTTTGCACTCCCGTATCGAAACATACACTTTTCAATATCCATTTTAGTTTCGTAATGTTTCACTTTATGGCACACAGTGAAAATTTTGACGTTTTTATTTCACTATTGAATAAAAGTTTGTCATAAACTATCCAACAAATTTGTCTCAAAGTCCAAATTTGGTCGTCATTGTTGCCCTTAAACTACACAAAATATTGGTCTTGGCTATGGCTGTGACTATATTTCAAATTAATTACCCTATGAACCGCGACTTACTCAGG
>JXOV01003302.1:4975-18377 GCA_001014945.1 Clogmia albipunctata
CGAGTGTTTAATTCTGTGTTTTTTCAACCAGTTTTTTTACAAAATTTTATAAAATTTATATTTACATTTATTAGCTATTTTTCCGCGAAATATGAAGTAAAGAATAAGAAGACAATCCAGTACTAAATTAAGGTCTAAACACATACAACTAAGGGAAGAAGTTGTCAAGTGAATAGAAATTTGGGTTTCAATTTTTCAATATATCACAGATATAGAACACCAAAACCACTGTATCACTGATATTCATGTAATAGCAATTATCATTTAAACCACATTTAGAAGCCAGAACCAACATTCAGGACAATTTTTTCTTTTTGTCATTTAATGTGAAAATATTAAATTGATAAATAATTCATGGCCTACTTTATTATAGAAACATGAAAAACTTCAAAGTAAATTTTCATTCTACGCTACTAAGTAAAAAATTATAATTTGTAGTAGTTGAATTTTGGTACAAAATACTAATTTCGTGTATTTATACGATTTGTAATTGTCTGCGGGTATTGAATTATACTTTATTCAACACTGTACGATTATAAAACAATTTCTAGAGGAAGCATTGCTACTAAAATGTAAACATTTTTCATCAGATTTGTATAAAAATGTAAATACAATTCCAGCCAAAAATTTGCTGTTTCTTCTTCATGGCGATGAATTAATTTTAAGTTTTTCTTATTTCCTTCTTGGCTTATATATCACTCACAGATTTTCACATTTCGAAAATCCATCTGACGATTATGCATATTTCGAAGGGTATGATTCTAGCCCTAGAAAAGTTTCTAAACTTCTGGAGCGCAGAATACTTCAGATTTGTTAAATTTTGGACGTGAAGTGTTATGTTTAATGTGAGACAACCTAAGTTTTGATCAAATCTTGCCAATCAGCTATTGGTTTCGAAAATGTTTTTCTTAATTATTAAAGAAAATTAAAATTTAATAACGTCTTTTTTTATTTATTTTTTATTCATATATGTAAAACGACTGATATCAGACTTATTTGCCTGTTAATTGTTTGTTAAGCGCCTGTCCTTAATTCGATAGATCAAAATTCCATCAATCACAAATATTATCAATGTGACTGTGTGCAGAAGTGGTATAAAAATGGCAAAATTTTAAAAATGTGGAATTTTGGTACCTGTTTGGCAAAATTGAAGGTCATTCAAGTTATGAGCTGTCGATAATGACCTGACCTAGAGTCATGAATTTTGATTTCACGCCATCATCGTCGCTCATCGCCACCACTTGGCTGCTTTTTTGGGCCAATAATGCTTTCGATCCGGATTTTCCATTTGACAATAAATTCAATTCCATGGAATTGACATTGAAATTTACCCTCATCGACGCCGCCTCTTCATGCAGAGAAAAAAAAACACGGACAAGAGAGGAGAATTTTCCGACACCGATACCAATAAAATCGACTCCTGGTTATTGTTTTTCCTTTGTCTCCTATTCTAGCATGGGGCATCGATCAAGCAACCGATTCGTTTATGGTTGTCTAGGCCTCGTAAACTTTATGGTAATTTAAAACCGAATTCGGATCACAAATTGGCAAAAATTAAACCATTGCCATTTAAAGTGGTGATGATTAAGAAGAATTTTTTCGGGCTGTGATGATGATTCGGAAACGTTATCTTGTTCGGATGAGGCGAATGCCTGGAGTTTGACTCAATTTTAATTGAATAATTGTTTTAATGTGTTTATGACTTTGTAATTAATTGACTTGACAATGTAATTGCAGATTATTTTTAATTGCCCGTATTTGCATGGCGCAAATAACGTCATAACTCTTGCAAATTTTGTGTTTTTTAGTGTAATTAGAACTAGTTAATCATTACTTAGTTTAGAGTGAATTTATTTATTTTGAATTTATTTAGAAAGAAATTTACCTTTAAATTTATAATAATTGTTAGCTCTAAAAAAGTTTATGTAAGGAATGTGTGAATTGACGCTGTTTTTATTATGAGTAATGTTTGTTTGCACGACGAAGGAGTGTAATTTTTTGGCTTCTTTTCTTTAAAATTTGGCTTGTAATTCAATGTCACCTTATTTTGGACAGTCAGAATCGTCAAAATTAAATGTAGTAAACCAGAATAATATTTGTTCAGTATAAATTCTTTCCGTCAAATTATCTGACAAGTTACTGGATTAAATGTAAGGAAAAATTCAAAGTAATTACTGACTTCTGCTCCAAAAAGTGTTATTGCACTTTCTTAGCGAAAGGTTATTTTTCGACATCGATTTGATTTTCATAATGCGTCACTTTTTCGAACTAATGATAATCTTTTTATTTCACTAGTGAATAAAAGAAAGTCATAATCTATGCATACATTTGCTACTAAGTCAAAACTGGCGATTTTGATGAAAAAATTGTCAGTTTTTAGTATTTTTAGCAAATTTTTTAGTTTTACATCAATTTTTAAAGAAAAAATATGTTCTTCTTGGGTGTAAGATCCGTTTTTTAACTCGGCAAAGAAGAAAAGCACGCTTAAAGGCTCGTATTTCATATTCATTTCCTCGTTAAAAAATGCTTCATTGTATCACAAATAACTATTTTTCACCTCTTTTGTGAACTTGTTTAAAAAATGATTCACTTCACATAAAAAGTATATACATACTTCAGTTATTCGTAAATTGAAAAATCTATTATAATTTTATTATTTGGTAATATTAAAACCAATTCAATGTATTTAAACTTTAATCACTTAAAGACAAAGATTCAAATTTAATTTAATAAATACACTTAAGAGTGAAATCACCAATTAATCAGAATACAGATTTCCCTAGCATGACTGTGCATTTAATAATTTGTTTGGTTTTATTATTTAATTATTTTGCAAATGCGATAACTTAAGCACGATATTCAGAAAGCAAGTCAAAGATAAAAATTGAGACCTGACAAATTAGCTCTGCATATTATTATCATTTATTAGTTGGCAATGAGTAATCATTAAAGCAATTAGTTCATGCAATTTCTTATCAGCAATTGTTCAAAAGACTTCAAATATTTTCTTTGTCTTTCTATGTGTCTTTTAATAAAGGATTTGATACATAAACAAATATTTATAAAAAGATATATTTGCATTTAATCTTTCAGATATAAAAACCACTGTCTCACTTGTAAAGAATGTCTAAAAATTAGTGTGACATTTGAATTCAATAATAAAATGTGTTACATATTAAGCTATTGATTTGATAAGTGAATCATTATGTTTAGATTTATCCCCTTTAAACTTTATTTCTTTGACACTACGTCATAGACCAGGTCTCTCTCAAAGCTTTAAAATTCATTTAGGACCTTATAGATGGAGTTCGTAACGTTATTGTGGATATATGGTCGCAACTGTACCAATTTTCATAAAAAGTATATGGTCCTACGAACGTTATCCTAAAGGGTATTTGCCCGATATGTTTGAAATTATTATGAATTTTTTACTACTCGCTGATCAATAAAAATAAAAGAAAAATTATTATGCAAGAAGCCAAAACCCTTCATAAAATAGACCAATTTTTAAAATTGAAATCGCTTGAAGATTCCAGAGACATGGACCTTGATTGTCTACTCGTAATTATATTAATTAATCGGGATTCAGGAAAAGTGATTTTAAAATAGAGGCGGTTTGTCGTTGAGCAATAAATATTTAAATAAATTTAAAAATATTTAAATAAAAGTCGTTATTATAGTATAAGTGCTTTTTCTTTATTATTAAAGTGTGACATCAGTTAAAGAAACCTATCAATTTGATATGTATGCAACTTTCGTTGGGCATGGTTTAACTGTGTATTGTTAGAGTTTAAAAAAAAATAAGCCACCTATCGGAGAACTCATGAACTACGTTTATCATAAAGGCCGCACCATGTATTTTTACAGAAATTCGAAGAATTTTTAATATTTATGTTAATTTATCTAAAAATGCAAACAATTTTGTATAAAACACGGTCGATAAGCATTATTAAACACAAGGGTTGTTTTAAAGAAAGCCCGAGTGACTTTTCTTATGGACCTTGTATAAATAACTATTACTGCATACGAATGTTTCAATGTCATCCATGTATTAGGGCATTTTTCTTATTTCTTAAGTTATTAAACAGAAATTACTCATATAAAATATAAGAGACATATCAACCATAATTGAATAATTTGGGGCACTAGTTTACTATAAAACCGGCATTTTACAATCGATAATAGTGAATAAAGTTTCATACATGTAGTTTATTCCGCACGCTTTTCGAATTCTTTTGTTGATTTAGATAATAAATTACCGCCGCGACCTGAGAAAGGGCAGTTTTAATGGTGTTCTAATGGGGAGGGGGTGATGGAGAACGCGAGACAGGCCAAGAATTTGGCATGGTTAGTCGTTTTCTGTCTGTTTGCGGATATAATTGAACAATTTCCCCGGCTTGGTGTCGTCTGGTACGAAAACTGTTTTAACAACTTTTTTCCGCCATCATCGTTCGTCTTTGAAGGGAGCGGCGGGGGTGGGTGGTTGTTTTTCAATTTCGCCTCTGCGGTGGTGATGAGCCAGAGCCTTGATCGTGTTCTGCGATAATAATATTAATGCAAGACTTTGGAAACTAATACTATTTGTTCGATATTGGCGGTGGCGGCGTCGGCGGCGAGGAAAAGAATCACCTTTCGCGATGGTTTAATTTTCACCCTTTGTCTTGGCAGGTGGCTTTGATGGAACATCAAATGTGCTGGCTGGGAAACTGTTTGATATACCGGTGAAAGGAACTCATGCTCATGCCTATATCACTTCATTCACCGGATTCAACGAGCTCAAGAGTCGAACGCTGGCTCACAAAACTAATGGTAAGGAATTAGATATTAAGTATTGCTTTTCTTTCGTATTTTTACAACTGTTAATAATTCATCACATAATGATACTTCATTAGTAAATAACTATTAGAAGAATTTGATTCATGGACATTTTATTTTCATTTAAAATTCATGAAATATATTTACATTATTTATAAAATCAATATATTGAGTTTTTACTAAAATTATAGTAGAATCCCGTTTATCCGATTTAAATTGTCTTTTAATTTTGGTACTTTTAGACGGTCATAGAAATGATATTTAAGTCTAATTTCATATTATTCTTAAGGTTATATTGAATTATTTTCTTAAGTTACACAAAATGGATTTGTTTTTATTTAAGAATTTAAATTATTAAATATAAATAGAATTTTATTAATTAAAGAAGTAAAGAGTGAAGGGCTCAAAAAGCACTCGCGCTTAACCTTGCAGGCATACACAAATGAGAGTGTACTGTAAACAGAAGAGTAGGATCTCAATTTTTTCTTTTTTTAAAGAGGCCCACACTCAGTCAGCTCTGAGCGTGCTTAGTCAGCAATTAAATGATTTTTTTTTACAGATAAACTCGCCTAAGTAAACAGTGTGCAGCGCTCTTTTAAAAAATGCGCGTCTAAAGTAAAGAGCACCATAAACTCAATAATGACCCTTTGCTCTAAAATGGCAAAATTATTGGGCTTTTTTTAGATAAGGGTCGTTCTCTTTACCCTGAGACATATAGAGTACAGTTTATAACTATTCTTACATATTTATCCAGTTGGTGCCATTTCTTGATATCCAGTTAAGTACAATAACTTTTAAATAACTATTCTACAATATAAATGAATTATGAATATTGAAAGAATAAAAATTGAGAAATTTATTATGAACAGTAAAGGCTCCATATTCGCGGGTGTTACGTACCGTGAACAAGATATTGTTTATTAAAAAATTAAATAAATACGTTTATAATAATCAATGTTTTAAATTGTATATTCACTTTTGACACTTTTGATTTATGACTTCGTATATTAAATTTTTCAATTTTCAAAAAAAAAATAGTTCTTCTAATGATTCATTCATGTTTATTTTGCAAATTTCATAACATTTATATCAGGATCATCTTCCATATTATTGAATATGATTTTATATGCACATTTCGTTTAAATCCCCGAATACTGAAATAATTATAAGCTTGTGACACCAAAATATTTTTACAACTAAGTGATAAGTACCGTTAAGCGGAAAAACACCCCTATTTAAAAATCGCTTGAAAATAAAATACTGATTAAATAGCTTTGCAATTAGATTTAATAAATTTTCCCTTTCAATTCCTGTAAGGAACATGGGGGGTCTCAACCTCAACCAACGGTTTTTCGACATTTCGGTGACTATTTGTTTTCAGTGTATTATAAGTCAATTAATAGCACCTAAAACAGTTGAAAAAGTCAATCCTACCCGCCCAGGGATCGAACCCTTGACTCCGAAGAGATAGCCGGATGCGTTACTACATCGGCTACGAAGCGTGTTTGTTTTGCAACTAGATTATCTATTAGTAATTTATCGGGAAACTCGATTTTTAAATAGGGAAGTTTCCCCGCTTATCGGTACTTATCGCTTAGTTGTAAAAATATTTTGGTGTCACAAGCTCATTAGCAGCTTCTAAAGGGATTGAGTCTAGTTTTTTAATCCGCAATTAAGGACCTTTCCCTGTACTTAAAGCTAACTACAATTCTTGTTATTTGATTGTTTATATTTGACAAAACACAAGAACTTGTAGGTTTGTTTATTAATCTAACAAATTGGATTACAGAATATTAAATTGTATTTACTGCCGTAATGAAAACAGTATTTGAAGCAATGAATATTAATTAATGGCTTTCAGAAATCCAAAAGGTCAGAATTAAATGTCGGCAAATGTAAAATTATAAAAATTTAAATATATTTCGTAAATGCAATGTTGAAATAATTTGTCTATTATATTTTTTTAACTACTTATAATATTGAATTTATATTAAATATTGTAACTTAATAATACAATAATACTTGAATCCAATTATAGGCGTTGATCGCGATATTTTGGACTTATCGATTGGACATCGGGAGGCGTTATCGCAATTACTGGACATATCGACGGAGGAATCGAGCGAGGGCGAGTTGGCGGCTATGGTCTCTTTTGCGATTGCTTTCCCGGACGGATTCATGGCTCTAGTCGACACGTACGATGTTAAGAGGTATTTTGCTTTTTAGGCCTCTCTCGGACGAATTTCCGACTTTGGTCCGGACCATTTCCCCATGTTTTGTTGTTGATTAATCCTGCCGTAAAGTAATTAATATTTACCAAATCAATTGCCTTGTATGTAATACGTATATATTTTGGAAAGTAACGTATTTCTTGGAGCGTAGAAATTTGTGGTAAAACATTGATTCATTATATTGTTCTTAGATTTTGGGCTTGAGAATTTTGCTGGTAAAATTATTTTGAAATCAAATTAATATAACCTATATTATTCCATTCATTCAAATGAACTGTCTCAGTGGATCTGAATAATGCCTTCTGATTATTCTAGTTCTGTAACTAGAACGGGCCAAGTAAATGACACAAGAAGTAATGTTTTAAAGAAAAAGACGGAGACAAATGGACACGATTTGAATAATAACGAAGAGGGAGCTGAGAACCGAAATGCGAAAATGAGACGCACTCAGATGATGATGGGCTGGAACTCGTCGTCTCCTCCTCAGCGTAATGACAGTGCTGTGATTGTAAATGGCTGTAAAAGGACTCCGAATGGGGACATGATTAATAGCTCAATAAGACTCACTAATGTTGGGAAGTCATACAGGTAAATATAGAAGATTGGCCAAACACGTGTCTATGTTTTCTTTCTGTGCTAATTCTCTGCTAAGGGGTGTCCAAATACTATATTTTAGATTCAGCAAATACACTTTGTACGAAAGATCTATTCTTTATTTAGTGAGTATAAAGGATTAATTTCTTGATTCTTTCATGAAATCTCTGGCTTTCTATCGTTCCTTTTCTTGTGTTAAATATTAACAATTTAATTTGTGTTTTATGCATTTACATTAAAATGTATTTGTTGCAAATATAAATGTATTTATGAAAACTATTATATATTCAACATAATCAGTGGTAAACTAAAGTAATTATTTTAAACTTAAACCATTTGCTAATATCATTAATGCTGTATAAATGAAAAACACAGCTTTACATGTGATCATTTAAGTTTTATAATGAATATTTTAATTTTTCGACCTTTAACCTTGACCTTTTAATGCCTAAAAGGGGCCTTTAGGCCCGCTATTGTTAAGTATTAATATACAACAGAAGAAATCGTTTTTAAAAGAAATTTACAATGAAATATTTTTTTTATTTATTACTATCTGTTAATGATTAATTATTTTCTGAAATTAACTTTTTTAAAAATTAATAAAAAATATATTCAATAAATTTCAAAGCGAAGAAAATTATTACACAACTCAATATTTGATCTATTTATGATGATTTAAAAACCAATTGTGGGTTTTATTATTCTCTTAGTGTTAGCATGCCTTTAGGCACGATTAGGATGAGCAGACGTAAAATTATCCAAACGTCTTTACTACAAAATTTAGGTTTATTGAAAATTGGTTAAATTGAATGCGAACAAAGGAAGTAAATAATTCATATTATAATATGTTAATTTAACATTATGCTCAGTAGATGTACACCAGAGCACCACAACGAGACTGATTTTGCCTATCAATAGCTCTCAATGCAAAATACCGAATAACCATCAAAACCCTCATGAAAGGACCGCGGTACTAAGTTATAAAATTCAGAGATAAGGTGGTGAAGAGCAGAATTAAGAAAAACTTACCATAAAATGAAATCTGCCGAATATTCATAGAAGAAAGGAGTCGAGCATTATAATAGGCGAAATATTATATAAAAAAGTACCGTCGAGACAGACAAAATTGAATTACATGGTTTTTTCTTTACTGATTATGATAAATAATTGATATACATATTTTATCGACCTCGTTGTATAAATAACCATCATTGTGAGCCTAATTCAAATATGTTGGGTGTAAATTTGGTAGTGAAGGCGTCTGGTTGAATTTTTTATGTATGCTCATCCTTTGAAAAGCTGTAAAATCTACAAATATTGCATTTTTTAGTTTTTTATTTCGGATTCTTACTTCTGCGAGTTATCTTTATATCTGGTATTTTTCTCAATTCAATGAAATAGGCATTACAGGATTAAAAACATTTGCATTCATTGCTTTACCAAGCATTGTTAAGTTACTGCATAAATGATATATTGATGTATAAATATGTATTTAAATCAAGGTCTAAGCTTTCATATTTAATTTGTATATTACAAGAAATTGAGTGAGATAACAAAGTGTATTTATTGAATTTAAATATCTAAACAGCATGCTTTTAAAATTGATAACATTAATATTTCTAAACCATATGACTAAAACTAAATCACAAAACTTCATTTCAAAATGCAACTAACTCATAAATCTAAAGCTAAATTAGGCTTCTTTAAAACTGTTACCCTAACCCTGTAACAAACACAGAATCTGATGTGCCGAACCTTAGATTTGATTGAGTATGACTTCCCAACTGAGAGTGAGGTAAGAGAATGGATTGATAATTAATCAACTTTTATAATAATTAAATTTGAAATTGTTATTTAATATATTTTTTGGTTTTATATTTCTAAAAAAAACTAAAAGTAAAGAACACCACCTTTAATCAGAATGGAAATCCGAGAGAGCACTGGAATGGCTTGTTGGAACTAGATGTTGTGTGTCATGGTTTCATTCATTTCAGAGTAAAGTTTTCCTTTTACTTTAAATTTGGACTCATTTCCCGATCATTCAGCACCAAATAGACAGCAGTAGTTTTTAAGACACTCGTTGCCATTAACATTAATTCATGATTGTTATAATGATTTTCGCACATTTTCATCCTATTCAGATGCCAATTTAGTTAAAGAAAAGTAACGACATTTGAAGGTTAATTAAAATATTTGTATAATTTACTCATAATTTTATAAATATAGTTTCTTTTTAGGTTATTTACCGTATGAATATGTAAAAGTTGAATTGAAATAAGTAAAAAACATAATTATAAAAAAAGTTTGACAATAAAATGATTCTGTACCTATAAATAAACCCAGTATCAAAATAATTATCAGTTATTTAAACTGGTAATTTTTCCGTTATAAAAAACCCGATATTTCTTTTTGCACTGGGTTAACTTATTCTTAAACTTATCATTTTATAGCTAGCTTTTGTATAACCTGGAAAATTCGTGATATGAATTATTTTAATGATGTCGCTAATGAAAGATTTGTTTTAAATTATTTCTTACTTGTAAAAAAGGGTTCAGAGCATCATTATAATTTTCTATACAGTATAAGCTCCTTATTTGCTCTTCCCGTATTCGCGAATGAATAAATTGAGATCCAACCCATTTAGTCACGGCCTAAAATTTCGGCATTCGCTGATCCAATCGGAATGGACATACAAAATGATGTTGGATAATATGGATATTGATGTTATAGTGATGTCAAATTTCGATACTTTTAAGTAGAAATGATTACTGATTACTTTTTTTAAAGTATCGAATCTTCATTATTTGATATTGTTAAATGCTTTTTCTGTGTGTCATAGATTTCTGGATTTAAAGGTATGTAGAAAAAGTATCAATATCGAATAATGAAGATTCGATACTTTAAAAAAAGTAATCAGTAATCATTGATATCGATGTTTGACATCACTAGATGTTTTGGAATGTTGGAAGAAATTTAACATAAAAATATGTATCGCAAACCGCCTCTATAGCCGAGTGGTAACGCACTTTGACTGCCTACTCGGAGACATGGGATTAAATCCTGGGCGGGTCGGATTGTCTGGATCTTTTTCATTCAAAATATACATCGCAAAAACGAAAAAATCATTAGAAGTATCAACAATTACTTTATGAAAAATGAAATCCAATTTTTAACCCATTGTCAAAGCCATAAGATATAATTTATCCTTAAATTTAAAATATAATCCCGTATAAAATATCAGGGATCGTGTGAATGTTAACATCTGCGAAACATCCCCGTCCGTAGGAAATCAATGCGGATGCTCGGTCCCACAAAGCGATGCATATTGACCAATGAAGAACAACTGACGGAAATATTTCTTTTCATGAAATATAAATACTCCGGTTTTCCCAACACACATTATTTTTTATTAAATTTGAGATTTAATAACTTTTACAAAAAATACTTTTGACGAGAGTTTTCTGCAAAGATTTGCTGAATAAGCTTCGTAACAAGAATGGCGACCAACTTAAATGTTTGAGAGACGATGTTCTTGTGTCGCACAATGACCGTGACTGTGGATTATGGTTCTGTAATTCAATATCGGAATCCAATATAGTCTGGATCGTTAATACTGAGAGGCGATGGAACGCCAATACCCATGTCTTAATGTCATTTAGTCCGATGTGTTACTGTTTCAAACTCCAGAGCACGACAATAAATATTGTTTCTGGTGCAATTGGATGTTGAATGAGGCAATAACTATTTAATGGATCAGTTTTAAAATTTAATTATTTATTATTCAATGAAGTTGTTATAAAGTACTTGTGTTATTTTTGCAACCACTATACTATAAAATTTAAAAAAATCTATATCCGCAACATCCTTATAAAATACCATTCCTTATTCGCGGTATTTTTGCGAAACGAAATCCTTTTTAATAAAGAATTTTTTATTGTATTTCCTAAATCAACTTTTATTAATTGAAAATTTAAATGTCGTCATGGTTTTACTCTCAATTAAATTACAAAACTCTAAAATGGCACCTGAATAGATCCTGTTTACTGTTAGATTCCTCTTTATTTNGCGAAACGAAATCCTTTTTAATAAAGAATTTTTTATTGTATTTCCTAAATCAACTTTTATTAATTGAAAATTTAAATGTCGTCATGGTTTTACTCTCAATTAAATTACAAAACTCTAAAATGGCACCTGAATAGATCCTGTTTACTGTTAGATTCCTCTTTATTTAAAATAATAAAAGATGTGATTTTATGTTGGTTCTATCTTTTGCTGTGTTTTCCAGAAGTGGGCTCTTAAATTTCTGTGCAGTGGCACTGGCGTTGAACGATCAGGGATATCGTGCGATTGGAATCCGAATTGATTCTGGAGATCTGGCTTATTTGTCGTGTTTGGCGAGGGAGACATTTGAGAAGGTGGCTGACCGGTTCCGGATTCCGTGGTTCAATCAGTTGACCATTGTGGCGTCGAACGACATAAACGAGGACACGATCATCAGTTTAAATGAACAGGGACACAAGATTGATTGCTTCGGAATTGGAACGCATTTGGTGACTTGTCAGAGGCAGCCAGCTTTGGGGTGTGTCTACAAATTGGTGGAGATAAATAATCAGGCGAGGATCAAGTTGAGTCAGGACGTGGAGAAGGTGACGATGCCGGGGAATAAAAACGCTTTCCGTTTATTTGGTGCTGATGGACACGCTTTGATCGATTTGATGCAGAAGTGGGAAGAACCAGCGCCGGAAGTTGGGCAAAAGGTGCTCTGTCGCCATCCATTCCAGGAGTCAAAGAGGGCTTATGTGATTCCGACGAGAGTTGAGCCCCTCTACCGGATCTATTGGAGGGATGGAAGGATTTGTTATCCGCTTCAGACCCTTTCGCAGATCAGAGAACGCGTACAAAATTCTCTGAAAACGGTCCGAAACGACCACAAGAGGAGCTTAAATCCGACACCTTATAAAGTAGCGGTGAGCGATAACTTGTACAACTTTATCCACGATTTGTGGCTTCAGAATGCACCGATCGGGGAGCTCTCTTGATAGAGTGCCAGCTTCAGAAGTGCCGTCGAAACTCTGAAGTGTACAAAAACGAGAATCAGTCGAAAAAGTGTGTGTTTAAAAAAGTGAGAAAATCTATCGCAGAAAATCTATATCGTCTAAGGAAAGCTCTTTTAAAAAAGAAAAGTAAACGGAGTAGCTACTAATTTTTGTGCGCGAGAATCGGGAAATGGGAGCACCTAACCATTGTATTAGCAACCACACCGTAGTTAGTTTTGTGTAAACGGTGCCTTTTTGTAGGTTTGAAAGAGGAGGGATATTTTCTAGTCTTAAGTTATTTAAGTAGTGCTTAGGTGTAGCTAGTTCCTGTTTTCCTCAGGCGGAGTCGCAGAATCTTCATGAGTCAAAGAGGTCCCCCCTTAGTCAAAAGCATTATGATTGCTTCAAAAGCAGCAAATTATATTATATTTAATAATAAAAAAATATTGGAGTAGTTAGTACAATAAGAATCAATGTTGTAATCGTTATTTTCACACACCCTAGTTTTCTCACACTTCTCTCAATGCGGTATACAAAGAATTACAAGTAAAGACACAAATGTACACACTTGAAAGATGAAAGTTCAAAGGATATTTTAATAAATTATTGTACAAGCTAAAAAGATGTATTATTAACATTCGTTCATTTTTTTTTCCATAAATCATTCATAATTAATATTATTAGCTTTTTAATAAGGCATATGACGTGAAACGTCAGTTTAATATT
>JXOV01003304.1:543-11029 GCA_001014945.1 Clogmia albipunctata
ATATTATTATTATTTGTAAATATTATTATTATTAAGTTAATAAAAGACGAGGTTTGAGGCGCCTCATTCTCTTTCTGATATATGCGTAGCCGTAACAACACGTCTTTTCCTGGGAGCTCAAACTCCTTCGGCCACGTCATCTTTTTGTGGCCCGACCGGCTTCGTCTGTGATCCTCCGTCCACTTCTGCTTTCCTGCCCCTCTTGACAAAGCACCTGGCATCCGCTACACTTCAACAGAATGTTGTTATTGATAACGAGAAATGAAATTCAAAAGAAAAAAAATTACGGTCTGTTGAGGACTCGAACCGGGGTCCTCTCGAGTTGAATTCTGTGCAACGGGGTGTGGGGTCGCGGGAGTTAAATCCCATGGGGACCTACCGCACCACGTCAAGTTTTGCCCACGAGTTAGACCAACTCATATAGGCGAAAGTGACAACTGACTGGACTGATAGAGCAGACTGTCGAGTAACAAGACAACTAAGGCCAGTACCTAATCTAAACAAGAGTTGGAATCTGATTGAACTGGACAGAGGAAAACTAAGAAGAGCAATAGCCCTACTAACAGGCAATTGCCTTCTTGGGTCACACTCTTACAAAATAGATCTGGCAGACACAAGCGAATGCAAGAGATGCTCATTGGAAGAGGACAAAATCGTGCACTTTCTGTGTGAATGCCCAACAATCAAACAAAAAACCCTCAAATAACAAGGAAGTTACGTTTTCAGAGACCTTGTGGGACTCAGCGACATCCGCATCATGGACCTCTTTAGATTCTATGAACCCGGAGAACTAATCCATAGATGGAGCGGCGAATGTGCCCAAACAGTGGCCTAACGCTGCAAGCTCTTCCATCAAATCGAAAAAATGTCACAAGCTCATAACACTCGAAAATTCATACAAGTATTTGCAAATTTGTCGTTGCAGCATTTTAGGTACCTTTTCTCTTAAATAAATTACTTAATAATCTGAGCAGCAGCAATAGATAATCGATAATTCGAATTATTTTAAAGGTAGCTTAAGATTTGAAATATCGAGGGGCTACTGTATTTAGTTCATTATTTAAAAATTAATCTTAATTGCTACCAACTTGGATAAGCATTCTTTTTTTAATAGACTAAATTTTTCTTGGTAAATGAATAATTAGAAAATAAAAATTAAATTGTGTTTATGGATAAGAATAAGATTTGAAAATATTTTCAGAAAAAGCTCCTCGTTATTGTACAAATATTATCGATTTTTATTTTACGGCTTATGTTATTGTTACGAGAAATAAACAACCCTTTAGAATTTAATCCGATTTTGGGGCGAACAATGAAAATAATCGTAATTGTTGTTTTCAACAAATTAAAAGCACCACTCATCAAAAAACGCAAACGATTGTTGTAACTTTGGAAAACATCCTTTTAAGGACGTAATCAAAGCGAGAAGGAGAGAAGTAGAGTGTATCCCGAATGGAATTCAAAGAATTTCACTCACTCGCTGGGGATTTTAAATCTTATTAATGGTGCGGTTAATTTTCATTTCCCCATTGAAAATATTTTGGTTTTGGCACATTTATCACTTTCAGCCATTTAGCAATGATAATAAGCATAAACGGGTGGTACGAAGCGCGCCCCTCCATAAATTGAAGGGGGTGAAAGTGAAGACGGAAACCCAAATACGACGTTTGAAATCGTCCAAAAATATTTGCCGAAATGAATAATTAGGAAATGTGTGTTGGCGAATTGTCTGATATATTTGAGGTTCGCCTTGAATAATTTATCCAACTTTAAATTATGGAAATGATTAATAAATATTTTCCTGGAAAAATGGAGCCGAATTGGCATTGTCTTCGTTGAATGTCAGCCCGATTCGCAGACTCTGATTACTTTTTCGCAACAGGTTGCGTTATGCAAAATTAATTTTCTCCTAACGACTTTCAAAACCAATTACAAGTAACAAATTATTCGCACTTGTTCGTTGCTATTGCGGATAATAACATCATCATCTTTATCCGTGCAAATTTCATGTCAGCAAAAGTCGTTTGTCCTCCCTCCTCGTCTTCATCCACTAGGTATTTCTTCACTCCCCTCCTGGGAGGAGGACGTCCTCCGTTTAGGGCTCTAATAATTCTGTTGGCCTGCTGACAGTATCGTTTTCAAAAACCTACGACAACCGTGAGAAATTTATGAACGGAATTTCAATTTTGATCACGTCTGACACGATTAATAATTTCGTTTAGCTGTAATATCAATTTTTAATCTTCAGTTATTCAAAAAGCCGTGACAGTGATGTACACAGGTAATTTTCTTGATTATTTAAATTATTATAAAGTTTTGAGTACATAATTAAAATTTTTGAGTGATTAATATTAATACCTATCCGTTCTCATTCTTGGAATTTTCTTTTCTTTTGAAATAATTACGCGTTGGTCGACTTAAACAATTTAAGAATATTAATATCAATTTTTAATTTAGTATAACTTTTATAATTGCTTTAAAACATTTATATTGACTTTTTTTAATTGAACTAATGAACTTTAGTTTTGAAGTGGTTTATTTATTAAAGACGGTGTAGACAGCCATAGTTTAAACAGCATAAGAAAGTTGTATGATCTTTCTTAATGCTTGTTCAAACGAAAAAAAATCAACTACTGTCTTTTCAACTGCATACAGTTCTGTTGAAAAATGTTTACATTTTAGTAGCAAATGCTTTTTGTTTTATAACCGTACAGTGTTGAATAAAGTTAATTCAATGCTCGCAGACTATTACAATACGTATAAATACACAAATTTCAAATACTAAAAATTATAATTTTGAATTGTAGTAGCGTAGAATGAAATATATTTTGACGTTTTTCATGACTCTATTGTAATTTATTAATCAATTTCAATTTTTTCACATTAAATCACAAAAAGTAAAATTCTCCTTAAATGTTGATTATGGCTTTTAAATTTAATTCACTTGTCAAAGTGAGTCAATACATTTAAAACAAACAGTCAGACGCAGTAAAGAAGTCAGCTTTTGAAAGAATTTATCATGCAACGTGCTGGCGCATGTTAAATATTTTCGCATTTCTCGAAATCAGGGTTTATAGACCTTCAAAATTTGAAAACTTTATTTTTTTAATTGACGCAAATCACCAGTGCAAAATTCCGGTTTTTCTATTTGATTCATCCATTTTATGTTTAGTCCAGTCCAAACAATTTGTAATTTCCATTTAACGTAGTCGTATATAAGGCGTAAAATACAGTAATTGTCCTTAGAATAATAATTGAAAAAACAAATAAATTTTTGTCCAAAAAGATCGTAATCAAATAAAAAAAAAAACAAAAATCGTTTACGAATGACATCTATTACTGATTATTGAACTTTTTTTTTATTATTTTCTCACTCCCTTAACACAATGTTCTAGTAAATGGCATATTAACAACCACAAATTATAAAAGTTTTGTCATTAGAACGCAAGTGATTACGGGATCATTAACCTAATAATATAAGGCGTAAAAGTGAATATGGTGTGTTCTTCTAATAAAAAGAAAATTTGAACAAATAAGTGTTAAAAGTAGCAGCAAATATTTGTTTTGTGATCAAAAATAAAATATCGAAAAAGTTAAATATGCTTATTGTTTTAGTAAATATTTCTTTTTATAGTATACCCAAGAAAAATTTTCGATTTCGTTTATTTACACTGAAAAGTGTAATTCGACAACTATGGTAGCTTACTTTACATAATAGTTAATTGCGCTATAACACCCTTGTAGCGTCAACTGTTTTTTAACGAGTGAAATGAGTGTGAAACATTCGAGCCGAACTTTACTATTTCATATTAAATTTCATTATTTACAAAGAAAATTTAAAAATTGACATGTTTCCCAAATGTTTCAAGTGAAATCCTAAAGTGTAAAGTTACCGTTAACCGTTGGAGTTCAAACTAATAATGCATATGCCTATTTTATTGTGACATGTTTGCTTTAATTTACGTAAAAAAATTCTATTTAAAGCAATATAAGGATATTACTATAATTTACTTACATGACATAATTTGAAACATAATCACGGTCCTATGGTATAACCGAGATCAATATTTTGTGTAGTGTAGGGCAACAATGGTGACCAAATTTTTACATTGAGACAAATCTGTTGGATAATTTATGACATTTTTTTCACTAGTGAAATAAAAATTCAAAATTTTCACTGAGTGCCTTAAAGTAAACCATTACGAAACTCAAATGGATATCGAAAACCGTATGTATCGATACGGGAGTGCAAAAATAAATATGNTTACATTGAGACAAATCTGTTGGATAATTTATGACATTTTTTTCACTAGTGAAATAAAAATTCAAAATTTTCACTGAGTGCCTTAAAAAGAAACATTACGAAACTCAAATAGATATCGAAGAGATTATGTTTCGATACGGGAGTGGAAAAAACATTTTTCTTTACACACAGTTGAATAAAATTACTACTGACTGAAACAACTATATTAGACCACTCTATGAATTACGACTATATGCAAGAGATGTATACAAGACATAATACTTTCTCTATCACTGCGAAAGTGTGTTTCGGATAAATTAAATTTAAAATTCAAAGTTTCTTCAACCAATATCTTTTTTACAATTTTTTTTTGTTAATTTAATTCAAAATACATAATATTTTGTATAAAACACGGTTGATAAGCACTGTTTTGACGAAAATTGCACCCTAATTTTGACACTGATACAATTTTTGGTTATGTCTTTTTTTCACTATCTAATACTATAAAGTAATGTTGTTTGCGGTACAAAGGTATAAAATGAGCGATTTTTTAATGAGGAAACGAGTGTAAAATACGAGCCGTTAAGCGATTTTTTCAAAAATTTTCACTAAATGCAAATAAGTAAAACATTACAAAACTCAAATAGATAACAAAAAGCTTATGTTTCGATACGAAAGTGCAAAAAATACGTTGTAATGAACCATCACCAACGACTGTATTCGCAGCTATCATTATCTGTCTGCATTGGCACCCGTTTTTCTTCAGGCGACTTCTGACGGGAATGTGCCAATTATGTATTTTGATTTCTTCATCGAGCTAATTGTGTGCTCATTTAATTGTAATTCTTTATTCTTTTCCTAGCCGCAAATAAATCAACATCAAACTATCTGCGCGTGTTTAATTTACACGAACTTTAAACTCTATTGATTAAACAATTTTCAGAGACCATTAAGATTTCAGATCGATGTGATCGAGAAAATCGGTGTCTGAAAAGGTAACGCATTTCGGAGAAAATTCTTTTCCGTAATTATATACTAAAATTGAACAAGAAATTACGAAAACCAATTGTAATTAATTTTTTTTTTTTTCTTTAATTCGTTTCAAAAACGTATCACAACGTCGTTGAATAATACTTGGCGAGCGCCAGCTAGAAGCACAGCATGCAAAATTCATACAAAAAAGACGGTTTGCTTTGTTTATACTGCATTTAAAACTAAGTCAGCTTTAAATGTTTTGTGTCTGGAAATTACCAAATTGGCACGTTCGCCATCTTGCATTAGTATTGGTTTTGTGTACAAATATAATTTTAATATTATTATTTCTTTACGTTGTCTTTCTACAGGGTTTAGCACTACTAATTCACTAGGGTGTTGTTCCTTATTGTCCAAAAATTGATATAATTATAATATAATTTATGGTGAATAGTAAACACAAAGTTACTACGAAAACTAATCTAAATATTTCCTTAGCATCCTGAAACTAATTCAATTTACTAGATATCCTAAATAGACAACATAGAGAAAATAAACTATGTTACATGTTGTTTTCCTCTATTCTACTGCTCAGTAAATAATAAATTAACCTTATCAGAAAAATAGGATGTTTATCGAATAAATTCGTTTTAGTTCAAAATAAATAGGCTATTACACTAATTGGTTGGGAAATACCAAGGATGAGCATTGGCCTCCTTTTTAAAAAGCCTAAGATTATGGTAGGAACATTGGAAAAGAGCTCTAAAAATAGTCCAATTTAACGAAGACATACTTTGGGTTTACAAACATCAATCAATAATAGGTATTAAAAATTCTACTCGTGGAAGTTTTCATTTAAAAAGGACCACCCTCTTAAATGATATTAATGAATTTATCACTGAAAAGAAAAACTGTTTTTAATACCGTTCATTACGAAAGGTCACGAAATTTCGGATGGCCTTTCAAAATAATTGGGTATTGAATTTTAATTCAATAACTTTAATCCATAAAGAGACCCATTAATTAACTAAATTGATTCCGAATCGAAAGCAACAGGCGCCTAATTTCCAGGTAGACCGGCGACATGTGTTCCAATCGTTTCCGTTCATTGATTCCTTTTTCAGGCCAGGCCAGTTATTAACCTGGTTTATAAACGTAACGGGAAACTTTTACTATAAAGAGCCTGATCCAAAGATTATGAATACAAGTTTTACTGGAGTTTGTTGATAAACTTTGTAGTATTATAAAAATTATTTTTTTATACTTTTATTAGACTTGAAAATATAGGTTAACGACTATTTACCTGAAACTACATTTCAGGATTTACGTACTAAAATATCTTATTAATATAAAGAATTTGCTATTCACGTAAAACAATCAAAATAAGAAAGTCATGCCCGGTTTTAGTCAACGATTCTAAGGAATAACAAAATAAATGGATGAAAATGAAAAAAGTTTAGGTTAGACAGTTTTAAAATCATCTTGTTACTTGCTTTAGTGAGAGAATAAACTTTTAGATATATCATTTTTTAACATCAATGGTGTCGTAATAGTTGTTTGTATAATTAGGTCGATAAGTTAGGGCTTAATTAAACACCAGAGGTTTTAAGTCACGAGCGTAACGAGAGTTTTAAAGTAGCCCTTGTGTTTAATAGTGCCCATCAGCAATGTGCTATTTAAAATTTAATGCATTTTTGAATACATTAACACAAAAATCTCAATAATTATTTGAATTTTTTATGCTCTTTGTCACATCTATAAAATTTCTTTAACTGCGTTAAATATAATCGTTTTCGAAAGATTTCAAATATACTAGTAGAAATGTTTCGGACTTTTGTTCAATTTCATTACAAATTCACCAATCACTGAATTAAAAAAAATACTTTTTCGAAAACAGCTTTTGACTGGTTTGTAACGAGTGAAACGAGTGGGGGTATTCGAGCCGAAGGCGTGTGTTTCATCGTTTCCGAGTTAAAAAACAGGACACAGGACACCCGAGCAGGACATAACATTTTTTGCACTCCACTCATGAGCACTGAAATTTTTACAATTTCATTATTTAAAAGGAAAATATAAAAATTGACATGTTTCACAAATGTTTCAAATGAAATCTTAAATGGTAAAGTTACCGTTAACGGTTGGAATTCAAACTAATAAGGCAAATGTCCATTTTATTGTGACATGGAACATTTGTTAGCTTTAATCTATGTAAAATATATTTCCATTTATAGGAATATAAGGCTATTACTATAATTTACTTACATTACAGTTAAGCAGGTTTATCTCTGATATCTACGTAATGTGCTAAAAATCGACCAAAATAGCCAAATGACATGCAGATGTCTGTTGAAACTGTAAATATTAAAATTTTAAAACCGTAAACGTTAATTAATTTGCAACATAATCACGGTTGTATGGCATAGCCTAGACCAATATTTTGTGTAGTTTAAAGGCATCAATGGCGACCAATTTTGAGTTTTAGACAAATTTCTTGGATAGTTTATGACGATTTTTTTTCACAAGTGAAATAAAAATTTAAAATTTTCACTTAGTGCCATAAAGTGAAACATTACGAAACTCAAATGGATATGGAAAAGCGAATGTTTCAATACGAGAGTGCAAAAACATTCTTATATAAATTACAGACCAATTATCAGATAAACTGATACGGGAGTGCAAAAAGAATTTTTTAAAACACTTCTGCTACAGTAATGGATTTAATAGAACAAATTAAGATTAATAATATTAATTCTATGTAACAAAAATAAACAGTAAGATCTTCTTCTTATTCTACTCCTCAACAACCGTTACTGGTCTAGGTCTAACCAATTGGTTTTACGTAATTATAATTTTTTAATTAGATTTTATGTTAACAATCCATAAGATATGTCTTCAATCAAAGAGAGGCGGTTATCAGATTTTCTAGTGGGTCACCCCTACATTAATTTTTGTTGTTGTAAAACATAGATTATGGAATGTTTTTAGTTTTATCTAAAAGTATAACTGGAAGTCTAGTAATACAATTATTTATACACTTGATTTAGCAAAAAATAATTTATTTTTTATTTTTAGATATTCTTTCAAACAACTTTCATTAGTGATAAACTAGAACTATTAATTATTCTTAAAATAGAACA
The DNA here is from genome assembly GCA_001014945.1 of Clogmia albipunctata. Lineage (NCBI taxonomy): Eukaryota > Metazoa > Arthropoda > Insecta > Diptera > Psychodidae > Clogmia > Clogmia albipunctata. The sequence continues at coordinate 8,896 of JXOV01003304.1, forward strand.
ATGTAGTTGTTTGATTTCCAAACAAAAATTGATGAGTATTGTATTATTGTTAATTGAGTTATTATTGTCATATTTGTTAATAATTTCATTTGATTGCTTTAAGTAATAGTGAAGCCGGTTTTTGTAGTTATTCTTCAAAAAAGCTATTAATGAAGCTAAGAAATTTATTGGCCAATTGCGTAACCGAAAAATAATAGTAATATGCTTATATAAGATATTTAAACCAATTCATTTAAATTCTTAGGTCTTCTTTCTTCGCTTACAGCTCGATGTGAGCCAGTCCGTCCTGTAGTTGTTTATACCCATTTTGTTCAGGTGATCTTCTACTGTCCCTAGCCATCGTCTCCTAGGGCGCCCTCTCCTCCTTCTGCCATCAGGGTTAGTATTGAACACCTTTTGGACTGTTGCAGTGTTAGGCTTGTGTCCCAGCCACGAATCTTCTGATATTTTGTCCGTTTAAGGGGTCCTCTAATTAACAGTATTCCCCATTATCGATTTGTACTGGTCCAAATATCTTACGTAAAATTTTCCGTTCAAAGACCTCAATCAGCTGCATTTCATTATCTAATAATTCCATAGTATGGAATCCAAACTTCGCAACCATAGCTGAGTAGAACTTACAGATCATTAAAATAATTAAATGCGAGAGTACATCAATATGTTTTATAGTTATCTAGTTTATCAAAAGTTAAACCAATTTAATAAACATCAAAAAAGCAATCCTAGGCAATTAAGGTTAAATAAATTTTTATCAATTTGAATTAAACTACAAGGATTAATTTAACGGTAATAACTATTAAGGACGATTTTAAACAGTTTTTTAAATTGAATTTATAAACCACATTGGTGGTTATATATATTAGCAGTATATATCCATATTGATTGCTGCTTGAAGTTTTTGAAAGTAATTAATCTATCAACCATGATTTTTAGGACAGTCTATATAATGTGTAATTACAAAATCAAATGACTCGACGGGTGTCATGTGGCTTAAAGAGTGTAATTAAGAATTTTCTTTGAACTATGTCTCCCTCTTTCTCTTCATATTCCTTGAACAGAGTTCTCATACTTTTGATCCCCGGAATTTTCACCTTTTATCGCCTCTTCTAGCCGATTAAATGCTTTATTAGACGTGAACAAATACACGGATTACCTTCGCCTTTCTTCTGCGGCGAATTTTTCGCAAAGGAACTTTATCAATAAAGTCAACGTCGTTTTTCATCCGGGAAACAAACAAATTTGGACAAAGAACGATCCCAAGGCAAAAACTAACAAACAAATTATACACCATTAGCATTAAATTACGCCACACAATAAAGTTCAACAACAAACTGTTCGCATTTCATCTTAAGCTACACACGCAACGCACAGTGGGATGAAAACAAATTAGTTTGAGTTAAATGAAAATTTATCTTATATTCTTCTATCAAATATCAAATTAAATTCGTTGAATAATTAGTCGAATTAAATATCATTTCGACATACATAATTTATTGCAAAAAGTATGAATTTATGTTCCAAAACTACTTAATTAAAGATACACATAATGATAACATTTCCATTATTACCCATTTATCTAAAAAGATACTCATACTTATTTCTTTTTGGAGACATATGGCATTTTATGTATATTTGGCTCCATTAATTTTAAAAATTCATTAGAAACCCCCACAAATTTTATGAAAATATTTTCATTATAAAAATTACAGTTGTCAATTTTAATTTTCAGGCGGACAGGTTTTCAGAACATTGGGTAGGGAGCTACTATTAGGGTAAACTTAAAAAAAAAACGAATATTGAAAGTGTTGTAAATTTGATTAGTTTAAATTTGAAAGCAAATTAATTTCGCTTACTACTCGTATCATAGTAATAGTTTCTGTTTAGGCTGGAATGGAAATTGGATATCTGTTAATAAAAACTATGAGTTGGAAATTTGGCATCACTTCAAAAGATATTGGGAGAGATGGGAGTCGATTCCTTTCATATGAATTATGTTCTCGTAAATTTTATTGGATAAATAGATAAACAGCGGTGTTATACAAGGTGATGTGCTATCCACCGTCATCTTCAATCTTATGTTCAATTTTGCCATTAAGGAAGTAAACCCCGGCGGAACTATATTTAATAAGACATG
>JXOV01003310.1:0-27335 GCA_001014945.1 Clogmia albipunctata
AATTCACTTTCCAGCCTCGGTCTTGGATCCATTGATTGGAAACTCCTCATTTTCCTGATTCGCCACCACTCGATTGCGAAACAAATCCGCAAACGCGACGACACGATCAGCGCAAAGAGAGATGATTGGCAGATTGATGGGTTTGTTAACCCAGGAGATTACATTATTATAAGCAAGAAAAAACTATACTCCTTTAAAAATTTCTCTTTTTCTTCTGAATAATTATTTTTAATGTATTAAAAATTTTCCGTCAAATGAAGAAATTAACATCAATCTCTCATTTTTAGATAATTAGATTTGAATAGATTACNCGTTAAACTATGATAGAGGAGATTCAATAGGTGCCAATGCCCTTTCTTCTGCATTTTCCACACATCCATCTTACTATTCGTTTTGCTCAGGTTAATTGAATTCAAAATGTATTAGAAAAATAATATGAAAGACTGTCATACATATTAATTCGCTTATCTGACATTTTAGTTAGGATCCATAGGCGTTTTATTAAAATCAATGTTTTGAATTTTAAAAAAAAAACTCTAAAATTTTTATGAAAAGCTAATAAATACATGGGATAACCTGAAATAAATCTGTTTCAAATTTAAGTAATATTTTTAGGCTGTTAAAGAGCTATTTTTCCTTAAATGAAGCTGAAAGAAAGGAACTCATCATACTTCAGAGTTATTCTTACTCGTAAATTGTACTTACTACAAAATCAAATTAAAAGCACATAAACTCTAATTTAAAAGATAGATCTGACGTTTATTATCGTCAAGAGATTTATATTCTTCTCATGAAGCTTAAAAGAAGAATTTAATTTTTTTGCGTTATAATCTGGTCTGAAACTTTTCAAAATGAAACGCTATTTCTTTATGATACAAAATTGTATGAATTGAGTTTACGTGAAAATTTACTATAAGCAAGAAAAGATTACATTTACACGCGATTTCTAAATTGACGTTATTAAATTTTAAGTTTTCAAAATTTTTAAAATTTCTTTAAAAAAATACCTCTCTTTTCAAAAACAAAAATGACTATTTTTGTTTATCAAGTTTTGATTTTTCAAAATCTTAATTATTTTGTATTAAAAACCAAGTACATACGTTTTAGAGAAGTTAATGAATAAGAACAAAAAATTATATTCCTTTTAAAGAACTCTGTTAACCCTATTCTTGAATGGTGTTCCTTAAGATCAACTCAATTAATATTCTATAGATGGCTGGCGTGAAATGATGATCCCACTGTCATTTCCTGGTTGCCTCGTCTTTTCACTGTGATCATCGGCTTTCATGGCTGGATTAAACTGGCCAATCTCTTCACTGCAGTAACCATAGACCTTTCTTACTGGTATGCTTGTGTTTTCTTCGGAATTCAAACTGAAATTGAAGATTGTCTCACCGATTATGTAATCAAATCACGGCGACTTCATGCCGCTAAAGAATCTCCATTCTTGGTGTCTGGTTGAAACACGGAGAGGCGGATATGAAGAGAAGCAGAAGGAAGTTTGACCAAGGAAAAACGTTTGAATTGTTTTCTAATTAAATGTCTTTAAATAATGTTTTAATAATGATAGTTAATGATTATCCGGACTATTAATTTCTTAAGAAATTCAATAATACGAGTTTAAAAATAAATATACTGTTCATACATACTATATATTGCACTGACTACTTCTAATAAAATTTTCTACGTAACCGTAGCTTCACTCAGGAGCGCCACAGGAGGTAGTTTCCTCAATGTCAAAATATCAGTTTCGAAAGTCGACTGATAATACTCCGGCCTGCCCAGTGATGTCAATATCACAAGAAGAATTATTTACCGTTTTCAGAACATTCTGTTCCTAGATAGTTAATGGCTGATTTTAAATAAAATCGGACCACAAAAGTACATGTGCGATTTTATTGAAATTTTTAACAGAAACTATCTAGGACAGGAGTTTCAAAATTGTGCGCCTCGGCACCCTGGGGCGCTGTGCTAAGTATGTAGGGGCGCAGCGAGCTTTTTCACCATTCAACTATGTCTCAGAAATTACATGATTTTTTCGCAATAAATTTCAAATTTGAATAAAACGTTAGGTGTATTTTTCATCAAGCCTCTGTACCTAATAACACACTACTAGTATTATTCAAGAGGAGGATGTTGTAAACGATAATTCATCTTTGCAAAATTGGCTTCATCGGCCCGAGGACCATCATTTTCATTTTCGGGTGTAAAGTCCTGTTTTTTTTAACTCGGAAACGATGAAACACTCGTCTTCTGCTCGAATGTTTCTCACTCGTTTAACCCGTTAAACGTATAAGAGAAACAAAATATATCTTTCTCCATCTTCCTACTGAATCAGAAATGGAAAGAAAAACAATGTGAAGGAGATAAAAATTTTTAAAGAAACGAATGATCTTTTTTTTTCAATTTTTGTGTTAATTTATTTATAAATGCATAAAATTTTGTATAAAACACGGTCGATAAGCATTTTTAAATACTCGGGTCTTCTTTAAGACACTCGCTACGTTCGTAGCTTAAAACATTTTATAATGCATTATCTTATGGACCTTGTTGTGTAAATAACTATAAAAACCCTGTTTTTCAATAATACATTGTTTTCTTATAACTATAATTTTTGTTTGTAATGTTTATACATATTTAATCAATTTATATAATTTGATTAATTTGATAAGCATTTTTGTTTCTATAAAAGTTAGATTAGAGTTGTTAACATATATATATGTGTATTTCATTTTTATTTGAAAAAAATTTAGATTATGAATTGAAATTTCTTATGAATATTTTCTTATTGTGAATAGAAAGATTTTTTAAATATATAAAACTCTTGTAAGTTTGTCTATTGTGAACTGTTTATATAATATAATTCGGACTTCGTTGTTTTGGCAAGTATTTCTGCTTTAAAGACTCTATCAACACTTAACCTGGTTTTTTGTTGTTGTTCAGTAACAAATTCTTTAAAAATTAGGCCGATTTTTGAATAATTATCCTGCCAAAAAAATATTGAATTAAATTCAAGAATTTATGATCCTATAATGAAACTGAATGCCCTTAGAGCATTTTGAATAAAAGAGAAATGCAGTCCAATTGTCTCCCTGCTGGGTTTTGATATGGCTCTGAATTTGGGTTAAATAAATTGTATTTTAATGGGTGGGTTGAATGTCCCGATGCCGATATATTCAGCACGTAGAGCCATCAAAAACGGATTTAATTAGTGTTTTCATTTCATTTAACAATCGAATCGTAAAATTCGCCAGGTTTAATTATGCTCGTCTTTGGGTCTTTTCCAAGCGCGGCGGCATTTTACCTATTTAATTCGATTTCGGTGTCAAATTTTGGACGTGTAGGAGCTTGAAACAAGGCCTTTATCGCAACTCTGCAATTGATGTTCTGGAAACAAGAGCATCGACTTTTTCCCATGGAAAAATCATACACTTTCCGTTATCAGCGCTTCATGGTGTTGAGTACACACACAGTTCGGCTCAGAAGGAAGCCCGAATTGATTAGCTGGTAATTTATTTGTCGAGAATAAATTACTCAAAATAATCATGGAAAAAAGAGCGGAGACATTTCGGATTTCCCACCTCCTCATCATCATTCATTTGATAGGTTTTTATATTGTGTCGTCGCCTATCATCGAATTTAATTCATTCGGACAAAAGTACACTGCCTATGGATCGGAAATTCTATATGGAGCAGAACAATAAAAAAAAGCACAAGACTCGACGGTATTTGTTCTGGAAAATAGACTGACTTTGGTGATAAAGACACGTTTCTGTTCAGTAATTATCACCCAGTAATGGTTATTTCCACGTAAAATGTAGGCTGGTGTGCTTTTTGATGATGATAATTTGCCGTTCTGACAAAAAATGTCGTTGTCATTCAGCACAAAATTGTGTGTGATTACTTTTTTTTTGCGCAATTTAGCAAGAAAAATAATAAATTCTGAAATGGGAGTGAATATTTTCAGCGACTGATATCGACACCGTTTTTACTTTTTAATCAACATCACACCGACAATTAAAAAAGGGAGTAATTGCCCATTGTTGTGCCAATCACCGCTCTTTTTTCGCGTGTGTGTGCAGTTTAATTTGCCCGAAACAAGGTGATAACTTGGAAATGAACTAATTCTTTATTCAAATCAACTGGATGAACGTTAACCTCGGATGGTTCAGCTTAAAGAACAAACCACATTAAACTTTATCAGGATTTTACTTTTGTTGATTTTCATATCTTTTTTTTTATTGCATAAATTATTTTACAGCTGTTTATTACCAAAGCATTAAAATTAATTGTTAATCTATACTCATAAACCACAAATCATAGAATTTTTTTTTATAAATAAAGTATTTTTTCCCAATTTTGATATAAAAAGTACTTGTTTTCATTAATTTATGCTTCAATAAAAAGTGAAACTTTTCTAAATGAAACATAATAATCATCACGGCTGGAAAAACTTATTGAATACGGGCATGAAAAAGTACTATAGAAATGAAAAGATACAACTCCATTCACAAATACAACTTATCTTTCGACTTCTTCTTCAAGTCTGAAGAATGAAACATCAAAATGCTTCATTGATCGTTATGTTTATATTTCTTAAAACTACAAAAAGCCCCCAGATGTTTCCCATATAAATATTTAATTAGTTTTAATTAGTTTTTTGCTATTTTAAAAATGAAAATTGGGAAAAATAGCATTCCTTTCTCGACGTTTAACTAAGTTTTCTCGAAGGAAGCTATTCGCGTCGTCGACTTTGTCTCCTAGCGAAAACAGCCTTCCTTCTTGAAAACCGAAACTTAGAGCGTCGTGAAATGAAAATAACTATTTGTTATCTGAAAGAAAATCTTAAGTTAAAAAAAACTTCTTCGGCAACATAAAAAACGTTACTGATCTAGGCTTCACCAATTGGTTTTTCGTATTAAAGTTTTTCAAATGCCCTATCTATTCATTTGAAAATCTTTCACAAATAAATATCATGTCTCTGAATCCTTATTAGTTATGATGTGATTAACACCATGAACAAATGATTCTATATAGAGCCTATTTATTGAGGGGTTTTGCCACCGAAACAGAACACATATACTACAAAGAAGATCATCCCTGACATAACTTTCATCTGTATCCATTCATTGAATAGCAGTAGATTACTAGTATTATAAAAAAAAATTGAATATCTATTAAAAACTTTTAATTATTAAATTTATCGATTTTATAAATTTCTTCAAAAAGTGCAATAACTATAAAAATAACATCCACTTAAACACCAATAAATATCTGCAAAAACCCTTAGTTGACATATGTTCTATAGCATAACAACCCAATTCTAATGATTCAAACAACCCACCTAACAACTCCCAGGAGAACCCTCGCTACTAAAATTAGATGCAGACGTTAATCTCGTGACTTTTTGGCTTGAAAACACCACCCATCTTTCGGCTGATCCCTTTTTGGTAATGATGATGAGTTTGAAAATGAACAGATAAATGGTTCTGAATTGATGCTCTCTAAATGCGGTAAATTTGATTGTGATGAGGTGAAATAGATTCAAATCCCCTCTTTTGAAATGAGGATAAAGAGATGTTGAGAATAGAAATGAGGGTGGAAAATGCTGCACCCACTCAATTAACGGCTGATGAAAATGAAAATAATACGGATAGAATGGAAAGACGGAAATGTCAGCATGAAACCTTTTAATTGAGATGAATTTTAGTGTTTTATGGTCCATAGACAAATTTAATATTTAAGTGACATTTACAAAGTACAATGTAAGTTTTTAAATTCAATTTTTGCCAATTTTCTTTCAAACTGATTCTAGATCCTTTCAATTTATAAATTCTCTCTCTCTCTTTCGGACCAATTCGGTCTTTTATTTTTGATTAACTTAAATCACCACTAAATAAACAGTATCAGAAGTTCCCGGATATTATATCGACTCTTTGACCGCGAAATTTGTATGAGATTTACACGAGACGGAACAAGGGACGGTTTGTAATTTTAAGTAAAATCTATAAAGAAGTTAGTTTTGAGTAGGAATTGGTAGGTAATATTTTCGTATTTTAATCGTATTTACTAAAACAATAAGAAAAAAAACTAAGCAAGAAAAAGAATCTAATATGTTGTACTATTTTTTCATTAAAAAATAATTTTTTTCCTTTTCAATTCTTGTAAGGAACATGGGGAGTCTTAACCTCAACCAACGGGTGTTAGACTTTTCATGACTATTTGTTTTTAGTGCATTATTAGTCAATTAATAGCACCTAGGCCAGTTGATAAAAGATCAAGTCAATCCTACCCGCCCAGGGATCGAACCCATAGCTAGAACTACTTTTTCATTAGGATTTGTAAAACATTTGGTGATTGTATAAAAATTCTTGAACTAAAAGTTTACAATCATTATTAAAGTAATATTAGGCTCACGAATTCTTGATATAAATATAATAATTATTATAAATTCATTCATTTTGAAATTTCTTAAAGCGTGGTCTTGAAATATGATATTATCTCATGGAACTTTCCATGCATTCATATTGGCTATCAAATGTCCGGCTTGTAAAAAATAGAAGTACAAGAGGTATAAAATTAAAGAGAACATAAGAGGAAGTACAGTTTGAAAGGGATGCTGTTGCTTTCTGAACATCATTAGTGGCCATAAATCATCACTACGGGTGATTTGCAGACAGCTCTTTGGTCAGGCAAAGGACCTTTTCGGTCCAAAATGCAAATGAGCGCATCGCCCATTAGCTGCACATAAAAGGTAATAAAGGACCGACCATCAAACCCTTCCTCGGGCGCTTGATTTCGTCCCGCCAAATGATGAGATCGGTCCGGACTAACCCTTTATCTCATTTAATTCCGTCAAATCGTCTCAAATATTTACCTTTAAAATTACCCAGGCTCATTGTTCCCTTTGTTATTTTCAACGCTGAGTGATGACGATCATCGTCTTGAGCACCAGATGACGATGGTGCTGATGGAACACCTTTCCACTCCGCGCAAATCTGTTAATTTGAAAAATTGCCTCAATGTTAATTTTTCTAAATACTTGAGCCATCCGAAAGCATTTTTCTTGTCTCTCATTCGGCTGATATTGTATATTTTCTTAAATTGGTTTATGTTGTCGTCTAACGCTCTCATGCATGAGATGACCTCTATAAATGACATCATTGTCGTGGATCGAAAGAAGCAACTAAATGTCTTTTAGTATTATGTAAACTGTAACAGAATAGTGCTATTATTCTGTAAGAGAAATTAAATCATAATGATAATTTAAGAAATTGATGAAGTTAAGATTTTTTAAAAGGAATTATTAATTTTATACTTTGTAACCGAATCAAATTAATTATTAATTAGACTAATTTTTATATCTGGATCCACATATATATACTTTTTGTTCGTGACGACACAACAACCGTTATCGGTCTAAGTCTTACCAATTGTTTTACGTAATGAAAGTTTTTCAATTCCCTTTCTATTCATTTGTCAATCTCTTACCACTGATAATTAAATATCATGTATTCGAATCATTATTTGTTGTGAAAAAGAACACCAACCCATTCATAACTTTTATCAGTATCCATTCACTGAACAGCAGTAGATTAGTAATATTTAGAGAGATTTGGTTTGTCTCCTCCAGTATGTGCACTCCTTCCAAGCTTCGAAAACTTATCTGAATGCGAACTACTAGTTGTTCCACAGCTGAGACCAAGGATATTAATTTTTGTAAATATATTTAAACAAAAAATAATCATTCGAACAAATAGTATTGACGATACTGTTTGACAGTTGAGATCGGAATATTAATTTTGGTGAATATATTTAAACAATAGAAGGCATGTTAGGCAAAAAAAAAAAACAAGTAAATAATTCGAAAGAAAAAAATGGCCCGAACCCGGGTCCTGCGAGTTTAAATCTGTACTCACTACTTTTTGTTACCAGTAAAAGAAAACGAAGTTAAATGGCCTTATATTTTTAAATGTGTTTGTGACTGTCAATAGGAATTCGACACGTTCCCAAACTGGTGGCAGTTTTTAATACTATTAATTTTATATAAGATTTTGAATTTGACATTTCAAATTGAAATGTTGCCATTTTTCGGATCCTGTGTGTACAGTATTTTAGTACACACAGGATGCGGAAAATGTGCAATCAATATAATAAAGACAGTTATAAAATTTTCTATTCAACGATCTTTAAATTTGAATTTTGAATATTTTAAATTATTGATTTGTGTCGTGTAAAAATATAGCTAATATTTTAGTGTTTCCTGTTCCGGGTGTACCACTAATATTTTATTTCTAATTGTTATTTAATAGTTATTTATACAACAAGGTCGATTAGATAAGTCATTATTAATTACAAGTGTTGTTATAAGACATGAGCGAAGCGAGTGCCGTAAAGAAGGGCCGAATGTTTCCTAATGCTCATCGATCGTGTTTTATACAAAATTTTAAGCATTTTTTTTTTTAAAAATTACTCAAAATTAAAAACAAATGTTTTACTAAAAAGTTCGTTAAGCGGCTCTAAATTAAAATTTTGAAATATTTTGCATCCCTCTCTTACTCATAGCCGAATATTTTGTATCTCTCTTTCTTACTCATAGTCGCTAGGCGTAGTTAAAAAATTTCCAATTGGTGTTTTTTCAATAAAAATTCGTTAATACTGGCAAATTACAGGTAAGCCACGCCCTTCAAAACTAACGACCATATAAATTTAATGGATTTCTTTTACGGAGGTCGCACTTTAATAATATAGAAAAAGTACACGTACTTTAAAGAATTCTTTAAAGCACCTGTGTTATAATAACGACTTTGACAGAGTAAAATTGAGTGTCATAATATCAATATTAAGCAACAAAAATGCATAAAAGTTGTAATGAAACAAATAGAACTTATTATGTGTAAAGTATGATCTCCGTGAAAGATTTCAATGAAATAGATGTTTTTCATGTAAATGTCTGTGTTGTAATTAAGTTTATTTTATATCGTCAACATTTTTTACTTAATTCAGTGGTTTTTGAAAAAAGAAATTATCGAAACAGATTTATTGACACATTTGTATATCTTTATTTATTCGATTACAGATATATTTATATGTATAAAGACAAGTAATTTATTTTCGTGGAACAGAAACATATATTTCTACAAAAAAACAAAGAAGTTAGTATATTTTGAAAATGTATAAAATCTTACGAAAAACACTGTCTTTAAGTTTTATTAAACAAACCAACGTTCATTAAAGCACTCGCTCCGCTTGTGTTTTTCTAAATCGTAATATTTTAATAATGCTTCATCTTGCTCACCTTGCTGTAAAATTATTATTAAAAAACTTAATATAAAAACTAAAAAATTAACAAACTCTATTGAAATATTATATAATTCTTGGAATTTATTTAAGTTCAAATGCTTTTATTATAGCGAACCAATATTGTGATTAAAGGTGAGTTAGACAACTTGGCTTGTTATTTGAATAAATAATCGTGAAGAGCGATTGTCGGATGGTGATGAATGCGGATTGTGGCCGTGTCTTTTAGAAGCGACATCGAATTTTGCTGTCATGATCACGGTAAGTGAAGCTAGATAGACTTTGGTGATGGCCATAAAATTGAATCCAGAGTCTTAGACAATGTAATTATTTTCCACCATCGTGGAGATGTTGATGATGGCTGTGGGACGCTTGACTGGGCCTCCGACGGCTGCTCCCCATTGTTTCTCGTCTTTGTCCCCATCAGACACACAATGTCAGGACGTCTAATTGGCGAAGAGAAGATAATATTCATGAGCTTTACACCTGTTTGTTCAAATCTAATGGTATTATTTTAAGTCAATGATTTGATGCAAATTATCCACAACCATTATTTTGTTGTTTATGGGTGTTTTTCTAAGATAAATTTTATTGTAATATTTTAATATGAGTTATTGACAATTAAATTTTAATTTAAACATTTTTTTTCTCTGGTTGATTTAATTCACTTAAAAAAATCATTCTCCTTTTAATTACTAAGGGGTTAAACGACGTACTGTAGTTCTGTGTGATCAGTGATGATTTCAGTGCAATTGTGATTTAATAACATCTAAATTGTATTTTATTTTTTAAAAATCTCTATTGAGGTGATACCGCTCTTTGACCTGAAGATCTATTGTGCTCCATCATATATCTGCCCTTACCCTTAGATGTTTCCATCTCTGCGAAGGTCTATATCTCTAACCAATTGGTTTACAATGTTATCAAATACCCTATCAATTCATTTGCCAATCTTCCACAATTGAATATCATTTTTATAAATCATTATTTGCTCTGATGTGATTAGTACCATGAGCTGATGATTCTATATAGAGGCTATTTTATTGACAGGCTTTTGCCACCGAAACAGAACACACACAATACGAAGAAGACCATCCCTTTTATAACTTTCGTCTGATCCGTTCGTTGAATAGCAGCAGAGTACATGTATTAGAAAGATCCGGTTTATCTCTTCGATTCTATTACCTTTGAAAATCCGTCTGGATTCGAACAAATGGTGTTGCCAACATCAGTTTTTTCATCACTCCTTGGACATACTATTACAATCGTTAGTTGTAATTGTGTGTCTGATAGGTTTTTCCGGACTTGGAGAGGGAACATTTCTATATCGCAGGAACGATATCTATCATTTTGTATTTGTCAGAAATGGATACGGACAACAATGGAAAGAAACGCACAGTTGTGGTGTTAGTGATTTTTGCTAATGAATAATATACGTATATTGAAATTTACTTCTTGTAGACTATTTCTGTTCCTACTCACAAAACTGATTATAAATGATTATTAATATATTATATTAATTAATTTGTATAGATGCATCGATTAAAATGTTTACGTACAAGTCAATTTCTTTAGGTTTAGTTTTGTGGTGAATGTGAATCCTTGTAGAACAAGAATGAAATTGAAACTATTATGGTTCGCTGTGTATCACGGAAGGGAAATTTGTTATGAAATTCTATTTATATTTTTATACGAAACAAATATTAATATATAATAGTTTTAAATTAAAATTTAACTTTATTTTATTATATAATGTTTAAGGATAAGCCGATTTTAAAATTATTCAATGTTGATATTTAATTTGAATCCGTTTTATAGCCGGTAATGTATCATAATATTAAAATGATATTACCGCTTCTCTATTCTTTTTCCATAATTTTATTTATAGATTTTAAATCTGTAATGAAAACATTATTCTAAATTATATAAATTCTTGTATTATTTATTAGAGTAATTGCTATGTAATATAACAAATACAGAATTACATAACCCTTGAAAGAAAACTTGCATTTTCGTTTGAAAATGGCGATTGTCGGGTGCAATAATTGCATTTGAATTTGCACAGATCCGAAGCGATTATAACTATACCAACGAAATGGACAAACAAGATATTAATAAATTCACTTCATGATTCCATAAGTTTCACTTTTTTTCTGTAGAGCTAGAGCTCCTCTTCTTTATGTGGTATTATTAATGAAAAATTGCATTGTAATAAGCGATTTGATTACATTTTGTGGGTGTGAAGGGGAAGGAGGGCGATTTTATGCAGCAAAGAGAGGGAGAGAGATAATAATAAATTCAAATTTAATTGCTTTGAAATACACATTGAACAAATGGGGTTTTGTGGGGCGTTTCGTGCAGCCATGTAAATTGATCTATTTGTAGTAGAAGAAAACTGAAAGTGATTTCTTTGAGCTTGGCTGCCCTCAAAAGACGACGACCGACCGACGCGACGAGGGGGAGATGAATAGACACTGCACTTTTGGAACGTGCCAATATAATTTCTGCGCGCGTTTTATTCACTTTTGTCTAATGCAATAATTAAGACGTGAGAAGGAAAATTATCATTGTGCTTTTATGTAATTTTATTGCAGAAATACCAAGCACAGAAATGGTGCAAATTGTCAAAGATCGTAAATGATCATTGTTCTCCTAATTTGTACGATTACAATTGACTTCATTATGATCTTATATGTTGTAGATTTTTTAATTTCCGTAATTAGAGAAATGGTTTTCTTTAAAAAGATTGTTTTTTAATTATAGTAGTTATTTATTCAACTAGGTCGACAAAATAGCATTATCAAACACAAGGATTCTTTAAAGTCATGAGCATAGCGAGTGTTTTAATAATGCTTTTTGACTACATTTTAAAATAAATTAATTGTACAAATTTAAAAAAAATGTTTTTAAATTCAAATTTAAACTTCTGATTCGGAACCAACAGTTCAATTCCAAAACTTTGTATTATGACGATTTGTAGAGAATTTAATAATCTTTGTTTTAAATTGGTTTGGTTTAAATAAGTCATTTGCTACAGCGTGTAGTAGCTGAAAACCTTCTATGTCAGAAAATATTATCTGGGAGTGTTAATTTATTAGTTGTTCCATTATGTCAATATTATCATCCACAAAGCACAAAAAGACAGTTTCCAATAGCCATTACTTTTTTTTATTTTAAAATGGTTTTTATACTATTTGTTTATTTTTCGAAGACATGGTTTTTTTAATTTCAATGTGATCTACTGTCGGCCTGCTATGATATCGCGATCCAAATTTTTGAAATTTTGGACATATTACGAATTGCCTAACTACCCTCATCAATAGATTATTTAAATAATGCCCCTTAGTTGAGAAAAGGGGGGTGCGGTTATAACGCTGACTCATGCGAAATGCGTGGTTTTTCTCGCAATTTCGCAAAACTGATTAAAGTATTTGCAAATCTGCTATGACATAAAGTTGTAATCTATTAAGAGCTTCTTCTGCTTTTGGTTTCAGAAATATCAAGGAAAAACAAATTCTTCAAAATACTAATGCTATAAAAACATCTTTGACAGAACAAATTTTAGTGTCGCAATATCAATTTAATGCATAAAAAGTTTATTAAAATTGTTTCTCTTAAATTTTACTTTTATAAAAATAACCTACATATAAATGCAGTAAAAGTGGCTAGACCTATACTGCCCTAGTGTGCGGTGCCGAATGGCGGGCCTAATAAACACTTTTATCCTATCCCATCATAAAGCGCATAAAGAAAATTTAAACTATTACTGTCTTTATAGCAATAGGGCCAGCAATTGTGATAGGAAGGGATAGCTAGGGCGATATACGAGGAGGGGCGTATGGCTGTCCACCAAACACCTGTTGATACGTTATCGTGCATCGTACAATGATCTCATTCATGTATTTATATATGAATAAGGGCTATAATCCCCGAGCGGGTTCTGCGCCCAACCTATCAAACCATATAAATGTAGTACAAAATATCTGAAATTTAATTTAATAAATTGACAAATTCATGAAACTGTCTTTTATGTTATTTCGATTTAGGTTTGATTACTGAATAATCAAACCTAATAAAGTCTTGTATAAGACATGATTTTGACCAAAAGTTGTTGGAATTTATGATTTTCTAATTAACATTAATAGAATTTTTTTTATGAAAATCTATAAGATAAAGACACAAGGTTAAAACATAATAAATGTATTAAAAAATGTAAGATTGTGTGAATAATATCAATAGAAAATGACTTTGAATTAAGACCACATTTAAAATAACAAGTCTCGATCAAGATTTTTAGTTATAATAATTAATGCTCTTATTTTATATAAAAAAATAATTTTTGTTTTTCTTTGCATTATATAATAAAAAAAACTGATTAAAGTCTTTGCAAACCTTATCGTTCAAATTTACTATTAGTTTTACTTTCATCAACTAACAAATTCAGAATAATACTGTTTAAATTTAAGGTCTCTGCGATATGTAGTATTTAAAATTCTTATCTTAGTCACTTATTTGAGAAAAGACAATTTTGAAATAATAAAACACTATAAAAATTAAAGAAAACGCATGACAGCTGAGACTGCAGTCTTAAGTCCATCCATCCATGACCCATTACAAATTAGTAAGAGAGTGTGTTTTTTATGACTATCAAAATTATAAGATCGTTTGTGTGTGCATTCAAAACAAATTTTACAAGCGCGGAACAAACCCCTGACTGTTTGCCCTTCTTTGGCCTGGTCCTCGATGATGACGACGCCGTCCAACAAACACACAAAAAATAAGGGGAAGAGTTTTGAAAACAGGAAATTGAATGAAAACAGACGCCAGGTACAAACACGGTTTTTTGCTGGAGAAGTTTCAACATATTGTAATAATAAGGGAAGCTGACCCAATAATAGAGATCCATAAATTTGAATAACAATGTCAGAAGGTCCGAACTGACCCCTGGTCAAATGCGGCGAATTTAATTCTCCATTGACCTGGGCGCAGGTAAATTCCTCCAGTTTAAATTAAGGTTCTCAACCCTAAGGTCATAAGACCAGAGCATTCCTTCAATTGGAAAAGGGTTCAATCAAAAATACACAAGTCGTCCTCTCTTTTACTCCTTTTATAGGGTTAAATTAGTTTTTATGCAGATTAAAGGGGTATAATTGGACTTTATCTGACCATTGGAAATCTCCAAGAGAAAGACAGACCCCTAATTTGCATTTTTCTTCCGCGGTATTAATTTATATCAGGTAAGAAACAGCAATTTAATTTGCATCCGATGGGATCTTTGTCCAGTTGTCCAGAAAATTGGACTGACCAGAGGTACCCTAGAGGGGTCCATTCCTTAGTCCGAAAATCTACCTGAACTCCTCGAAATAGCCTTGAGATTTATGGTGGGAATAATTTTATTAAAATGAATTCGCGAGGAAATTTCAGTTTCATTCTTAGTTCAACGTTCTTTGTGTCTTTTTTTTGGAATACATATAAAAAATATTCACAANATATTTTATTAAAATAAATTCGCGAGCAAATTTCATAGTTTTTCTTAGTTCAACGTTCTTTGTGTCCTTTTTTGGAATACATATAAAAAATATTCACAAATACTAAGAAAAACCGCGATTAAAACGCCTTTTATTAAAACTAGACCAAAGTTTTGGCTCAATTTAAATTGAATCAATATATCATGACCGTTTTCATGCCAGGTCTAGGTACCCAAATAAATAATCCAAATAAGAAAACGGATTTTCAATCCTGATGNTTTCAGGCCAGGTCTAGGTACCCAAATAAATAATGCAAATAAGAAAACGGATTTTCAATCCTGATGGTCAAGAAAACGGTCATTTGATCCTGAATGTCCAGTACGGTCTTAGGAATACCGTTTAAAACCCCATGCAAAAAACTCAGGTAAATGGATCTTCTGGACATTTAATTTAGGTCAATTTAACGGTTTTTCCCAATTTTCTAGAGCAATAAATATAACGACAAAAAGAGGATAAGAAGTCATTATATACTTGGCAAATAATAGATATTCAAAACTAGACCAGTTTTAATATTATATAAGTATATCTTAAAATGACCAACAGGATAGACATCTTTANCTCTAGACATTTAATTTAGGTCAATTTAACGGTTTTTCCCAATTTTCTAGAGCAATAAATATAACGACAAAAAGAGGATAAGAAGTCATTATATACTTGGCAAATAATAGATATTCAAAACTAGACCAGTTTTAATATTATATAAGTATATCTTAAAATGACCAACAGGATAGACATCTTTAATTACAACGGACATTTTCAAAACGTGATCTACTTTTATGACAAATCCGTTACTTTTCTTTTATTTCCATCATAAAAGACTTTAAAACTCGTATTTCGGTATTGTACTATTTGCAACTCCATTGCAGATTCTGAATCTCAGAATTGGGCGGAGTCTGTCACGAGATTTTTCCATTGTTCGGAAAATGGACCTATTACAATATGGTGGTAGGGTTTTCATCGTGTGAAAAGTCAGTATGAGGGGTATTGTTTTCTATTTGAAGAGATGGGAAATGAAATAATTTTTCTATGAATTAATTTTTAATTATTGAATAATTATTTGAGTACTGTATTGTAAAAAGAAAAGATGCTATTTAAAGATTAATTGATTTTAAAAAATTAATAAATAAATCCAACGGATAATATTAGTATATAGTATAAAATTATCTGTTAAAAATCGACTCAATTTTACAAAATGTTTGTGATTTTTTCTAAAATAAATAAGAAGTGCCATATTTTTATATTGGTATTTAATTATTTTAGTTATTTAATTATTTAATTTTTATTTGAATAAGGCTTTTAATTCCTAATGAAATGTTTCCAACAAACTTTGGTACAATAACTTATATAGAATTCCAATTACCGCGATGGGAGTGATTTTAGAAATATTTGGTCCAATTTTTAATTTGATAGAGGTTATATTAAGTTATTTATGTTAATTATCTAGAGTTGTGGTAAGATTATGATCAATGAAGTTTATTTCTTTCCTTTAATAATTGTCGATGCAGTATATAATTGTGACGATAAATTTCATTGAGATTCTTATTTGACAATTTTTGATTTAACTCTCTTTTTATCTATTTATGAAAAAAATTAACTTTAAAAATTAATTTTTAGAAATTCAATACCTTATTTATTATCATACTCCTACCATATTTCATGATTAAATATTCCAATCCCCAAAGAAACATATTCACATTTTACCAAACTCACCCTCAATTTCTCCGTTCCGATTCGATTTTGTCTGGCTGACAAATTGCTCTTATTTGAGGGGGTTCGTCGATGATGTTTCAGTTTTTTGTTACTGTATTTCCACCTGTCCTCTCATTAAGTTGGCCTCATTGTCCGTTGGTTTCGTATCCTTGGAGATGAATTGGGTATAATATATTTAATAGTCTCACCCAATGACTATATTCTGAACGAGAGCTCTGGCTTTGGGAGTTGGTTTCATTCGGAATCGGCGTCATCGAGTCTGATCTAGGGCTTGCTTGTGTTGGTTTGTGCTCTCCACGAGACTGGCTGCGGAGGAAAATCGATATTTCTGGCTCGCCAGGTGGGTTTATTTTATATTCAGACTGTTCTCCCCCGTTTTTCACAAACTGATTCACTTTTCAGCCAAACCAACAACTCGTTCCATCTCGTTTTTTGAAACTCTCTCTTTTTCCCGGTTCGTGAATTTAAATTATTTTCGCAGTCTATTGGCGATGATGGTGGTGGTGATGGTTTTAAACACCGAAAACCCCCCAATATAGAAGGTAGTGATTGGCATCCGGCGCAGAGACGCCTTCAAATTAACTAGAGGGAGAGTTCTTCCCTTTTTCCCTCTCTGTTTTAATTCTGATATCTCGGCCTGTGATCAGCCAGAGCCTCGTTTTACTCCCCTGGATTCGCCATCATGACGACGACACGACCACGGAGACATTCCGACCACCCCAAGCCCATTCATCCCGCAATAAAAATGATATTCCAGCGCGGCCTTAGCACGGAAATCTATTGCCGTTTTCCTCTCTGTTCCACTTCCAAACTCCCATTGACTCGTGTCCTTAATGGAACTCTCTGCTCGGTCTCATTTCCATAATTTAGTACTTCGGCAATGCGGAAAAACCTCTGATGAAGAGGGAAATTGTGTGTGATATTTTCTATGATTTGGATTTAATGCTTTTTAGATGTTTTGCTTGAGGAAGTCTAATTTTTATAATTTTATAAGATTTCGGTTGTTGTTCTTATTGGAATTTAAAGATAAAATTTTAATTTGATGATGATTAAAAACTTATTTTTAATGCGTATTTGAAACTGACAATTTTTGCTGCAAGGATGTAAAAGCAACTGTGGTTTACAAAGTGAATTGTTTCCAAATTTAAAAAACAGGTTTATAATCAAACATGGTTTAACTTCCAAGAAATACATTAAACCGGATTTAAAAATTATATATTTTTATCGAATAAACAACAAGGAACTTTTCTTAAGTTTAGGCATAAAGAAAGCTTTTTCCTTAGAATTTTTTAGTAATCACCTCAAATAATTCCCCGATTCTGAGTTTTTAGCGCTGGAAGGTGGAGATTTTAACACAAAATTCTTTGGACGCGAGTTCCCTAAGTTGTCCACAGATTCGCACCTGGTAAAACCACCTCCAAAAATAAATTAACTGGTGGGAATGATTACGAAATGCCCGATTCTGAGTGACCATAACTGATGAATAATCGTTAAAATGGGATTTGTAAAGGATGAACGTGGAAAGAATCATCTTTGCTATAGAGTAGATTTGGTCAAAATAATAAATGAAATAAAATAATTAGGGGTTGAATTAATTATTTTTAGTCTATTGATCCAGAATCAATTAAGAAATATAGTATCATTATCTGAAATAGAAATTAATCCTTTACTTTATTAATTGACTATCTACAATTTAGCCCTTAATTCCCTTCCTATACTATTTTGGACCTTTATTTCCCTGGTGAGCGGTTGCTAAATGGCAGACAATTTGCACATGTATTCATTCCAATACCGTTATCATTAAAAATATTTAGGTAGTCATTGAAGATTGAACTTATCCTACACCAGGCCTATACTACCCTATTGTGCGGTGCTTAATTCCTTTTTGCAATATAATTTACAATTTTGCGTAAGTAGTTATTGGCAAACTCTTGGTTTTTATATTGGGGCTGACACAAATACTTATTCTACGTACTATTTAAAAAAAGTACTTTTTTTTATTTTTACGTATTTATGAAAAAAGATTCTATTTTTTGCACTCCCTAATCTATAAATATTAAGTTTTCTTTGACATATGAAATAGAAGAAGTCATAATCAACCTAAAATGCACCTAAAATTGCACATTTTGTTGATCCAGGCCATGTCATGTAACCTTGATTACGTCAGATAGCTATTACGTACTAGTATGAAAAAGGGAACTTTACAAATCTCAAATCTATTAAGAAAAGTGAAAATTTGTATATAGAATTAAAAAAACGTTGTTACAGCAACCTAAATTAAAAAGTTTCCCATATTAGGAAATATGCTTATGATTATTCTGGCTTGATGAGGTTACATGACATATAGTACCTCCTTCTACAAATTCTATTATTCTTTTTATTGTTACTTTGTAATACGTTGCTCTATTGTGAAACNCAAACTCAAATCTATTAGGAAAAGCGAAAATTTGTGTATAGAATTTAAAAAACGTTGTTACAGCAACCTAAATTAAAAAGTTTCCCATATTAGGAAATATGCTTATGATTATTCTGGCTTGATGAGGTTACATGACATATAGTACCTCCTTCTACAAATTCTATTATTCTTTTTATTGTTACTTTGTAATACGTTGCTCTATTGTGAAACTCATCAGCATGATGAAGTTCGTCCTCGTCGTTGTTTTTCTTTCTGATGCCATTAATTTAATATGAGGTAGAAAATTCATCGGAAAAGCACCATAAATTCCAAGTCATGTAAACGACGAAATAAAATACGGAGCTGGGAGCAGGGAGGAGGAGGAGAAGAGAAGAAAGAAGAGGAGGTGGTGGAAATCCATCCTATACAGAAGCCAAATAAGCGCTCGGAGAATTGTTTAGGAAAAGCCATCAGAGGGAGACAGCGAATCCCGAGAATTTTCATCAGCAGAGCTCGTCTATCGATCGGAGGGGGTTTGGAACAAAACAGATTGGATTATTGCCCAGTAACCGTGACAACCAGACCATTAATACAATCATTTGTCCCGGGGCTCTGGCATCAGCCACCTTTTTGTATTCCCGAAAAATGGAAATCGCACCCCAATATTTCTGCGCCTTTATCTCTGTGGAATCGTACGGAACTGTAATTCAGCTCTCGTAAAGAGACAGAGAGCCACAGAATGACAACAGCCCACGCAAACAGGCTTCGTTTCAGAGGGGGTGGATTTAGTGTTTTGTTGGCAAATAATGTCATGAGGTTGTCAAGATTTCCTATTTCGCTGTTTTCCGCCATGCAGATGGAAATGATTGCGCATAGCTATATCTGTTGGTATAGGGTTGTTTGAGAAGTAGTAAAATCGGGCAATAAATTGGGTTTTAATTGAATTTATAAAAATAAATTTGGCTCACTATGGAAGGGAGTTTCTTCGGAAATTGTAGTTTTATAAAAAAAAATATTGCAAAACTGATTAGTGTTATTATGTTATCCTGTTTGCATAGTATTTTAGAGACATAATTCAAATTAAAATTCAACTAACTTTGAAGAACCATTAGTATTTTTTTTATTGTCAAAACAAATTTTTTATATGAAGTTTTTTAGTTTCAACAACTGTTAGTTTGCAAACGTTTGCGATCGGTATTCACAAACACTCAAAAAAACAAGTCGGGAAGATATGGGAAGATTTTGTCTTTTTTATATTGTAATTTGAATGAAATTTACACAAGACGGAAGACGAGACGGTGAATTCCGAATATCTTCAAATAAAATAATCCCGTTGAACACAAAAAAAAAAACTTTTTTTTAGATAATTATGTTTTCCAGTTGCGATGCGATACTATTATTAAGAGTACAAGGAACTCTTTAAAACAGTAGTATTAGATTTTTGAGGATTATTAGGAGAATAAGTTTGACTTCCTTGTCAAAATAACAGAAAATAAATTTAAATTTTCATTTTAAAGTTTTGGCATATATCTGAAAAGTATTATATTGGGAAATATGTAGGTATATTTGGATAGGTTATATATAATTTGTTTTAATAATGTATAAATTCTAGCTAAAAACACGTTCGATAGATTTTATTAAATACTTGATTTTTTTCAAACATTATCCTACAACGAATTCAATTTGTTTGCCATCACAACGTTCTCTATTTGAACGGTTTTCGGGTACTATTTGNAGAATAAATGGGAAGGCTTTGTGTTTTTATATTGTAATTTGAATGAAATTTAAATTCGGGTACTATTTGACCGTTATAACGACCTGNTCTCTATTTGAACGGTTTTCGGGTACTATTTGCCCGTTATGACGACCTGGATTAAAAATTGTGCAGTTTTTTACTCAAATTGGCGTCCATGTTTTGACTTTGAGATAAAATTATTCGTAGATTATGACTTTCTTTTTTCACTAGTGAAATAAAAATTGAAAATTCTTACTAGGGCGAAAGAGTTATGATTAAGCAAAGCTTACCTTTCATTACGAAAGTGCTAAAAATTATTTCTTAATAACTTAAAACATGAAAGATAATAGATTTTAATGATATTAATAAGTAGCTTTAAATTTATAAGAGTAAATTTAGTAGTTATTTTGGAGGCCGGCCACCTGAGAGGAATCCCTAAAAAATTTGTTAATGACATTGCTATGGAGACTGGAAAAAGAGACCCAACGGAAGCGTTCCGGCGAGTGGTTTCGCAAAATCATCGCACGCGAGTGTTTTCTGGAGAGTTTGGAGGGGTGAAGACAACCCCTATAACGACGGACTGCAATTTAAACGTACTTAGTCGGGACACACGATAATAAATTCTCAATTGGACGTGATTCACGAATATGAGTTTGCGAATTCGTTGGTTTGGCCATAAATTAGATTAGGAGCGTTGAACCGGAGATGTCCAGATGGATCCAGTTTATTGACCACTTTTGCTGTCTCTGTCTTTCTCTCTCTTCTAAGCTGAAATTCACACTCTCAAGAGTTTTTGAACTTTGGATTCGTTTCCTTTTTCGGTCAGAATATCCGTTTACGCATTTTAGGCGACACATGTTCATCGTTTTCCCCATTCTCTAACCATTCCACTTTTTCTGTGCTCTTTCGAGGAGATGTCCAAAGGTGATTCACCTTTAGTATTGATCAGGTATGGATTTTTTCAATGAATTTTAGAAGTATTTTCGTAATGGTATTAGGGAAACTTTAATCTTTTTCGGATGTAAGACTATATTTGTTTTAATATTTTATATTTTTATACATTATGTTTTAAATGTTTAAACTCAAACTCGTTATTGAGTTCGTTCTATAACATTGCACAATTTTGGATATTCCATTCGTAATTGGTTAAAAAGGATTCATTGAATTTTAAGATTAGATTAATTATATGTAGTCTAAGATGACAATGAAATGGGCTGTGGCAGATATAAAATATTTAAATACACTTCTTTGATAGTTAGTGAATAAATCAGAAGCCATTGGTACGCACTCGAAGGGCTTGTCTGTTCAAATTATGGGCGTTCGGATTTATTAGATCCTTTTTTAACCAGTCTAGGTGTTGTTAATTGACTGATAATACACTGAAAACAAATAGTTCTGAAAAGTCTANTGTAAAGTTGGGGTAGATGTAAGATATTTAAATACACTTCTTTGATAGTTAGTGCATAAATCAGAAGCCATTGGTACGCACTCGAAGGGCTTGTCTGTTCAAATTATGGGCGTTCGGATTTATTAGATCCTTTTTTAACCAGTCTAGGTGTTGTTAATTGACTGATAATACACTGAAAACAAATAGTTCTGAAAAGTCTAAATCTATTTGGTGAGGTTGGGACTCTCCAAGTTCCTTATAGGACTTGGAAGGGAAAATTTATTTATAAAGAAATTGAAAACAATCTTAAAAAACAATATAAAATTAAGAAAAACAATTTAGGAGGGTGTTTTCTCCCTGCACTGTTAGTGTGTTTTGGAATTGGAATATTAATTATACAGCACATTATTCTATATTTTGATAATTCTATTAATTACGAACAAACATATTTCCAACATATCAATATAAAAACAGAACCATTACAAGATTCTTTATAAATTGGTTTTGAAGTAATTATTTAAAAATTTATTGTTATTTAACATACAGAAGGTGTTAAGATAGGGAAGGATATAAGTACTGTTTAGAACCTCAATTTACCACCGCACACAAGGTCAGTATAGGACTTAAGTCCAAGCACTTAAGATTTCTTGAATTTTGTCATATAAAATAGATTTGAACTTTTATTTTTCAGAAACTGTACTGTTTTAATTTGTTAATTGTTTTACAATTTGGGTTTTATTTTTTATATTAAAAAGTGGAAAGAATGTATTTTCAACATAGTGTATAAATAGGAGCTGATATTCCAAATCGGAGGCTGGGCTCAAGAAATTATAAATTTCAATTGATACTCATAAGAAATAGAATATATCAACTTTAAGAACTCGAGTGTTTTTAAAATTAGAATTATTTTGGTCTTTATTTGAAAAATATTCGTTTTTAATTTGACTAATATGCTGATTATCCGGATATGGATGATAAAAAATACCTTATCCGGACAATAAAACTATCGCCGGATTATCCAATCTCTATTTAATACAGATTAAAACACTGTCGATGATAAAAATCGAGAAAAAGCAGCGGGATAAAAATGATAATTGGGTTTTAATAGCACGAGCCAAAGTAACGGCCGAAATCATTAAAAATCGGCTGTGTTCTGTGGCTGTGCTTCCCCCGTCCCACCTGTCTCCGTTGTTCAGTTGTTGGATCGCGCTCAGGCTGTGGCACAGACCACAATCGAGAGCAGATGTGATATTCCAATAAAATCCACGTAATTTATGTCCGATAATGAGACGGAGATAATGATATAATTTAATTTAATTTTTCGAGAGAATTATTGGAACAGAGACGGACAGAGACTGGACTGTGAAGGCTAGCAAGTGTCTGGCTTGGTTTTCTAATCGATTTCTAAAGGTTCGAGGGCAGCAAATTAACAAATGGCAACAGTTGCGATCCAATCAGACGATTTTGATTTACGTATGAATGATATTTTTTTTTTGAAAATTGGCAAATTATTCCAACTTTAACCTTAACCTCGAATTTGGTTTTGCGCTATTTATTAGCAATTCAGTCTCTGTCCCAATTTTTCATTTTATTTAATGTCGATTTTTAGATTAAATTTAGATCTATTGGCGTCAGAATGGTGAGTCATGACACCTGGCTAAAATATGAAAGAGAGAGAAAGAGAGGAATTCCATTGAAAGCAAAGTCGAGATAAGAAGCCTCATTTCCGGACAAGGAACTCTGCATCAATCATCACGCCACCGGTGATTTTTGTCAGTTTACAAGCCAAATAATAAGAAACGCAAAATTCAATTAAAAACTAGAGACTATCATTTGATAACGCGAATTTGTTGGAGAGCGGCTCTTCAAAAGATTGCTCATTCCATAAAGGTGTTATAAATTAACCAAGATATCTCTTGGTTATCATAATGACAATTTTAAATTTGGTTTAAATGATTTTTCTAATCAGAAATATTTGTAGATTTGAAATAAATACATTTTACATATTAAAGATTACAGCACTTGTATCGAAATATACTATTAAAGCACTAGTTCTTTTTCTTTAAGAGTAAACAGAGAGATTTTCATCAAATTGTTCTAATTCACATAAAAGTTCGTTGTGCATGGTTTACCTGTATCGCCTCATGTTTTGGCGGTTTTATGGAATGATTTAAAATAAATGGAACAAAAATAGCTGATTGTGCGACTGAGAAACAATTATTTTTACACAAATGAGACGGATGGTATTTTTTGTCCGTAAAGATACAGTTTTCTCCGTCATATTGTAGAATAGGGGAATGAAACACTCTGAGATTAAATTTTAAATTGGAAAATTTTAAAAAAGAATTCAATCAAATCGATGGTTTTTGAGAATTTGGTATTAATTTATTAAAATGTTGTCTAAAACACGGATGAAACATTATTAACACAGAAATTTAGAAGAAAATCCTTTATTTTTAGTTGTTTTGTTTCTATCCTACAAAAAACCAATTTCGATTAATGTTTCTTTTCTACATAAAGATAATTGATATCTTATGCTTCTCTTTTGCTATCATCAGCACTTGGCATATAAATTGAATTCTCTATTTTTATTGTATAATCAATGTATTTTCGCTCAATCACCTATTCAAAATATATATCATAAATTACCAATTTTTCTCATATTTATGGCAAAATTATCTCAATAATAAAAACACTGACTGATAATTAGGTGGGTGTGATTATCACCTTCTTAAAATGCGTCATTTTAGTCATCGCATAAATAGTGTGCAGTATTTGATTTTAGTTTCGGTAGAGCTAAACGCTTAATTGTTGGGAACTGGGTAAATTATGGTATCATGAAAGCAAAAGTAAAACAATTCACTCAATGTGGTTGTGTGTGAAATTTGGTGAAAAAGTGTGCTTCATTTTCGGGTCGTTGCCATCGTTTGTTTTATTTGAACACTAATTATTTGCCCATAAAAACCAAATTTGCGACAAGCCATGGTATTGAATTTGAAAACCACTTAAAATAATTATTTCGGTTGAAGAAACTTAAAAGGTTAGTTTTCGAGAATTAGGGTGGTTTAGAGGTGGAGACGACGACAAAAAAATGAGTCAAATATAGAGAAATGAATGATATTTCTCTAATTTGATCAATCTATAAAATGAAATAATAAATCAACCAAAAATTTAAAAAATATTTAAAATGATTGCTTTTCTTGTTCTTAGTAATTTATTAACGTCTAAAAGTTTTTGTATATGGCCAGGTTCGATCAGACCTAATTTTTTTTCTTTCGAAATTCTTAGTTCATTTGTACTTACAACATTCTGTGATGAATATTTATTTACAATATATTTACAAAAAATAAACTCACCGTCCTCAACTGTCCATCAATCAGTATCGTCAATACTATTTGTTCGACTCAGACAGTATTTCAAGGCTGGATAGAATGCATAGAATCGAAGAGATAAATCGGATGTTTTTAATACTAGTAATTTGGTGTCACTCAATGAATGGATACCGATGAAAGTTATAAAAGGGATGATCTTCAATGTAGTATGTGTGTTCTTTTTCAGAGGCCAAAACCTGTCAAATCTTCTAGATACATAGAATCATTAGATAATGGTGCTAATCGAATCATAAATAATATTGATTCATAGACAAGTTATTCAATTGTCAATTGTGAAAGATTGCAAAATAAATGGATAGGTCATTTTTGATAAATTTGATTACGTAATACAAATTGGTAAGACCTAGATCGGTAACGATTGTTGTGTCGCCGAAGAAGAATCTTTTATATGAGAAGAGAATTGAATGTTTCATTATAAAAGGTCAAAATTTTAATTTAAGTGATTTATATTTCATGGGCTAAAACTGGAAATAAGTTTTTAAATCAGTCTTTGTTAGTTTAATAAATCTTAAAGATGAACGTTTTATTTAAAGATTTCCAATAATAATAGTATTTGATATAAGTTTAATAAGAACTGTGTGTATTTATATAAAAAGGTAATTAATTTAACTCCTAGATTAACTGCTTATAGCCTCCGTAAGATATTTTTTTCATATCAAATTCTGCCATGGCAGGCTGAGATGTTCAAGGTCTTTATTTTAAGGCAAACGACAAGAAAAATAAACAGAAGAATGTAAAGAAAACAATGACTTGTTTGCCATCTGGGAACGAAATCATCCAGAAGATACTTAAATGGCTTTCATCGACCGTTTTTATCCATAAAAAACTTAATACAAAATAATAATTGTTGCCATTATTTATTTTTTATTTTATTACCAAAATTATTAAAAAATTACGACTCCAATAGAAAAGAAGAGATGATTTCACCTTTTTATGGTCTCTGATCCCAGCACAGACCACAAAGATGTGAACAGAAAATTGGAGAGAAGCGATACGAGAATCATCCCCCATTCCTTTTAATATATAAAATTTAGATGAATTCCCAAAGATAAACGCTAATTCCTCAAAAGGTTAACTACCTTCGCCAATTTCGCGGCCTTTTCGCCTCTCTGCTGCGGCTGCCAGAGCCCAAACGAGCAGAACAACGAGAGTACACATGGTTCTGCACCAACGCTCGTCACAGCCGACACTGTCTGCAACATTCTTCTTGTTGTCTTGTGCTGGCGGTGGTGCCCTCATCTTCAGAGAAGAAACCGAAAAGAGCCGCCAGAAGCACAGGTGTGACGATTCATCTCTTTTAAACGTTGAGAAAACACACGTCTTATAAATATATTTGGGGATTATTTAAGACCTTGTTATTCAATGTAATTAAAATATTAATTATATAGAAATTATAAATATTATTAAATTAAAAGGAAAAAATTAAAAAATAAAGAACTATTATTGATTTTATGATTAGCAGCACGCATTAACTGTTTGGACAGAAATTTTTACATTTTTGGGAAAAAAGTCTCTAAATTCATTATTTCAATGCAAAGTGATCTCACTACAAATGTTCTTTTAGTTTTTGAAAGGATCATTTGCAGTTGTTGTTAGTCTAAACTCAGATAAGTTACAGTCCTAAGTATTAGACAACTTTTTTGATGACTTCTCGAGTTATGGCACCTTTTCGACACACAAGTACAATTGCCGACTGTAAATTTTAGAAGAACATACCAGATGTGGACAGAAGACAATTGCAGTTTTTATCGACTTTAAATCGGCTTTTGACTGCATCCACTGGCCTGCTTTATGGAATACACTGAGGCATGAACATGTTCCACAAAAGATGATTGGACTACTTCAANTTTGGACTATTTCAAGCAGCATATTCGGGAATCAGCAGTCA
>JXOV01003318.1:0-10804 GCA_001014945.1 Clogmia albipunctata
TTCAATACAATGTTGAAAATAACTATTAAATGTTTGTGCAGAAATAGTTTTCTTGCATTTCGAAAAACATATACACGTTTATATTTTACATCATATTTAAATAATTACTTAGTTTTACATTGTGAAAATATTAGGTATGTGCTTTAACTATATCCATTCTTCGTTTGTATTACCAAAAGTAAANATAATATAGCGTCAAAATAAAAATATCTTCGTAAAAACCTGAAATTTGAATTGAATCCGCTGGTCGGAGTGGCGGAAAGAATTACATGTATGTTTTTATTGTAGACTCGGTTCGCTGTTCACTGTGAACTTAGTGAATCGGGCCCAGTATTGCAATAAATTGATCGTAACAGTTGCACTAGTCTAATTTTAGACAAACCAAGTTCGAAACACACCATTAGCCCCAAAACTGTACTAGCATGCACTTTAAGGAATGAGGATCTTTTTAATAACCATTCTCGGATTTTTCAGACTACAAATGTAGCTATTCTGCTCTGGATAGAAGTTTTCAAGGTGAAAATGGACTTCAACGCTAACGACAATTTTTGTTTGAGTTGGTTTTGATGAGTTTTATGAAATAACATGGTCCTATAAGGGTTACCCCGAGGCCAATTTACCCATGTGCTATACCATACTAAACCCCAACGAAATAATACCTACAGATTTAAATTTCTCTTTTGTAATTAATTCAAAAGTTGCGTCAATTTTGGGACGCCATCTATTAAACAATTTTAATTTTTATTGAGTTCTATACTTAATTGTTTTACTTTTAAACAAAGAATTAATTATGTTAACCTGAAGTGCATAATTAGAAATATCTCCTTCAGCTGCTTATTTTAGGTCTAAAAGACCTTTTATGTTCCTTCCTCATCCATGGAATCTAATGACTAGCATTCCCGAAATCGCTTTGGTGGTCTTCCTATTAGTCGTTTTTCTATTCAAAGTATTATTTCGGGGTGATTTAGCAGTTCGTCGTATATTCTATCAACGTGCTAGTTCCAAATATCAGTAATACTGCACTCATCGCGTTTATATGTGCTAGTTATTTGGTCTCGTAATGTCCTTTCTGTTATCGTTCTGAAAAACCTCATCTCCGTTGATTCCATCATTTGTAAAGTCTTGTTGTTGTCAGAATGAGATTCAGTCGCATAAGACTATTATCACTTATGTATGATTTGTAAAATTTCACTTTCAAATGTTCAAATATTTAAATATAAATGATTAAGGAGAATACTCTGAATCGTTATATTTTTATTTTGCCATTCATGAGAGGAAAAATATAATTAATTATAATGGATCATGTTTGTTTATAAATAAAACAAGAAATGATTGAGTGGCGAAATGTGTGTGTACTAAGCATCACAAAGCAAAGACTTGCTTTTAAAAATTGTTTCAATATGTGGGAAATTAAAACACTTTTATGAGATATACAGTTATTAATTAAAATGAGCAGTCTATTTTCGGTTCAAAGTTTTTTGTCCAATTTTATTGATCCAATTACCCCTTACTTGATTGTGAAAATAACACGTTTTAAATTTATTTGCCATTGATGCTAAATCGATCGATCACCTTTATTGATCTTCAGAAATCATTTATCTAATTGTGGTGTTGAAAATCGAAATTAAAAGCTGATTTGTTTGGATTAAGAAAATATCTAAAGTACCGTTGATTTAATAACAAATTTACGTGTTTCTTTTGGTTTATTCAAACGAAGTAGGTAAGTGCGCACGAAAGAAACAAATGGACATTATTTATAAAACGTTAACGATCATGAACTTGAAGAGCCGTGATCGCTCATGGAGATCGGATTGATTAATTGCTATTTCGAATTGGTCGGATTAGATTTGGTTACATAAACCGAATGGACACAATTTTGCCGATTTAATTTTTTATGGGTCAACGAATGATCGTGAACTTGAACGGCGTGCGATCCCTTTTCCGCCGGCGATCTGCTCATCGAAAGATTGCACACGATCGCGACAGAGAAGCTCGTGCTGCGTCACTTTCACAAAGAAACACTGTTAGAAAATCAATTTGTTTTGATTAATGCTTATTTGCAATACCTGGACCTGTATTTCTTCTTGTAGATTTTGCTTTCAGTCTAAGCAATCTTTGCATCCATCTTATTCAAAGCCGGAAGGAAAAAACTGGTGGAATGAAAGGATTTACAGAGATTATGAGCCAATCTTTGAAACTATCTATTTTAAGTATACGATTAGAGTTTTACATCAAGTAATTAACAGATCATGCATATGATTTGAACACTTTTTAAATAATCTTATTTTTGTAAATATTATATTAATTTCAATTAACGTGTTATAGTAATTTATTTGTTACAAATTGTTTTTAAAATTCATTTTATATTTATTACTTTTATACATTTTAGTTATATAAAATCGATATTATGACACTAAAATTTGTTTTGTCAAAGTCGTTTTTTATAGCACTAGTGCTTTAAAGAATTCTTTAAAGTGCTTTTTCTTTATTATTAAAGTGTGACCTCCGTGAAAGAAATCGATCAAATTTATATGTGCGTCAGTATTGTTATGTAGGGTTTAACTGTTTTTGCGGATGCATGTGTGAGTTTTTGACTGTTTTACCGGATGGTTAAAATTTAAATTAGTACAAATAAATCAACTGTTTACGGTCCTTTTAAATTTCAACTATCCGTTAATGGATAAATAAAAAATATTTAATCATTTCAATATACACTGTGAACTAAGGTTAAACCCGCACTTGTTTTTTCTAGATATCTCTGAATAAAAAAAAGCTGGAACTTCAAATTAACACAAAATATATCTCTTAACAGATTACAACTTTATGTCATAGCAGATTTGCAAATACTTCAATGAATTGTGCGAAGAATCGAAAAACGTCTTACCTTTTTTTTCACTATGGGGCATTATTTAAACAATCTATTGTTGAGGGTAATTAGACATTCAGAAATATATCCATAATTTTGAAAAATTGGGTCGAGATGTCATAGTACGCCGCCAGTACCTCACAAAGAAAATCTAAAAAATCTTGGTTTCGAATTCAAATAAATAATGATAACTTTCGAAAACAATCACCTTATTGCATCTTTGGATACTAATATTAATTTAATAGAACAGCTAATAAAGTTACAATCTCGGTTAATTTTTTCTGACATAGGTAGTAAACATATTTTAGCCAAACCATATCAAAATAAAGATTTTTAAATTTACTACAGACCGTCCATACAAAGTTTTGGTATGGAACTGCTGGTTCTGAGTCATTCCGGCACTAAATATTATGGTTAATTTGCTTAATTTTGGATATAATTGTGCCATATATTAATTATGCTGATATTTTTGAGTTAGTTCATGGCCAAAAGAGAGTAGGATTTCTATAAATCTTGTAGTTTTGTAGATTTAAGTAATGAAAAAAATGGTCTTCTAGTATTTGTGTTCTGTTTCGATGGCAAAAACCAACACTGATTTACTCGCTGTGCTCGTCAAAATACATGGTAAATTTGTGCAGTAATAACCTCTATTTCACCACTTGTATTGAAATATATTATTATGTTCTAATTAAATTAAGGAAATGACTCTTTCCTTTGTTTTTTTTTGTTTAAACCTGTATTGCC
Organism: Clogmia albipunctata; assembly: GCA_001014945.1. Taxonomy (NCBI): domain Eukaryota; kingdom Metazoa; phylum Arthropoda; class Insecta; order Diptera; family Psychodidae; genus Clogmia; species Clogmia albipunctata. The sequence goes on from JXOV01003318.1 coordinate 3,611, forward strand.
CTCGTGGGTAGTTTCTTTTTTAATTAAGACTATAGACCACTTCTCCCCTCGGTGATCTGCCATCGACCAGGTTTATCTTATACGATTGTTTCTTGAAGGTGTACAACTCTCGTACTTAGTCAAATAAAATAATGTTAAAATAAATATAATATTGAAATTTAAAAACTTTACTTTAATACTACTTCGGTGTATTTTTTAAACTTTATTTTAAAGTAATTTACATAATAATAACAAAGTGTCATTTGTCCAATTTAACCTGTTATATAAATAATTTACCAGAAGAAAAATTAATAATTACATTTACGTATATCGCTTAATTACTTTCTGTATTTGTAATAAAATGTGATCTCTAAGAAACAATGGCGATCGCGCGGGAAAAAAGAAACATATGGACTAAATCAATTCAAGTGCCTTTCAATTTGTTTGCAGACAATTTGTCCAATAAACAGTTTATTTAATGTGAAAAACAAAACATTTCAGGCGTTTATTGAGCGATAATAAAACCATAATAAATGTAAAATCGAAAGTGATATTCCATAACAACAAATTGATCGCTTTAATTGCAGGCGGCCATGAAGCAAATGCTCAGAGCAACGATCATCCAGCGCTTATCAATTTCTACACTGATTCCAAGATTAAAATGGAGCTGATCAAATGAAATCGAAAATGAACTTACAAGTGGGCTCTTTAAACAAGATAAACACGTTAATCCGGACTGGGAACTGTTCACTCATTGAGCTTAAAAAGATTGCTGCACCGTAAATCATCTCCCATTATTACAACAAAGATCATCAAGTAATGATCACATTAAAAAACATTGCACGGCAAAGTGTTAAATTTTGATTGGGGCAATTAATTACCGTTTATTTGTGCATTTCATTAAGCGGTTTATGGACTGTAAAAATACCGTTTCATGGAGCAACTAGTTTTACAGGAAATGATTAGTAAACTAATGAAATTTGACATTTGTGATGGATTGTCAAATTGTTTTTTTTAAAGAGATCGAGCAAAATTACATTTCTTGTTTAATGATTTAATCAATTTGAAGATGGAAGAAATTAAGATGTTTTTTATAGGTTTTGTTTCTTTATTTTTAGTTTTTAATTTAAATTTAATTTCGTTAATTTACCTTTAACAATTTTAAGTTTGGTATTTCCATAAATTATTTATTTCTGAGTGTCTTCGAGCATGTAATATATTGTAAATCTTTTAGGTATTTGATTAATGTCTTTGTGTGTTGGAATTAGAAATTTGTAATAACATAAAGATTAAATCATTATTCAAATTGAATTGAAATTTCTCACCACAAGAGCTTTATTCATAAACTGTATTAATTATTTCATTAAAATGTAAATGAATCGGTAATGATTATTTATTTTTTGTATATGATCTGATGAAAGTGCATGTTTGGCTGTCTACTAACAGTAAAGCAGGAAACACTAAATCTGCAATAGAACAGCACTGTTGGGGCTCGTATGTAATTAAAGCAAAAAGAGGGCAATAAGTAAAAACACCAATTTCTGTTTAAAGACTGAGAGTGATTTATTGAAAAGAAGTAATATTTATAGCTTACATAAAAAGTAAAATAATAAGCATAAAAATATTGCTGAAATCAATTTAATAATAAAGTTATTGAAATATCAAAACAATATTGCGAAATTATAGAATTAGCAATATAGAGCAATTATTGAATTAACCTATTTAGTAATTATTGAAGTTTGCATTATTGGGAATTTTCGGTTGACCAAATTGAATGTTATTCAACTGCTGCGTAGCAAAAGCCTGTGAAGAAGCTGAACAGTGCAAAATAGACCGTTTAAATATAAAGTGTTGCAAATTAAAATATTCAAATGTTGAAATAATAATAATATTAATTATTTATTCAACAATGTCAATAAGATAAAGCATTATTAAACACAAGAGTTGTTTTAAGCCACGAGCGTAGCGATTGCTTTAAAGAAGACCCGAGTGTTTAATAATGCTTATCGACCGTGTTTTATACAAAGTTTTATGAATTTTTAAATAAATTAACACAAAAATAAAAAATGAACATTCGTTGTCTTAAAATTTAATTTAAATTTTTTGTCTCCCTCACATTGTTTCCTTTAATTTTCGAATTCCACGGGAAGATAGAGAAACCCATATCTTGTTTCTCTTACTCGCACATATGAAATATCACGTTGATTTTTCAATTAATACATCAAATTTAAATCCGTGATGTTCTATTTGAAAGACACTTGTTTTGTAAAGGCGTCTTTGACAGAATAAATTTTAGTGTCATAATATCAATTTTATGCAACAAAAATACATAAAATTATTTAAAAATTGGAATAATAATATTGCTTTTAAATAAACTTATTTGAATTTTATACTACTATTGTAACGACTTGTTAGTTTAACTTTTTACAAAACTCTATTATATCCAATGTTTAAATTGAACGTGAAATCCTTCAATGTACAGCGCTTGTTGGTTCAGAATCCCAAACAATATGTACTTAATACAACATTGCAGCATAACTATGGTGTGGAACAAGTATAAAGCAAAACTGAGCAAATTAATCATTTTCTTTTGTGGGCTAAGGATTCTGAACCAGACATTCAATGTCAAAACTATGTATGAACGATTTGCAAGGAATTTGATTATCTTTAAAATATCATGGTTTGACATTGATATATACGAGTAAAGCCATTTATTAGCTGGACCACTTACTAGCCTAAAATCCCGATATGATTGAAAATATTATCGGAATTTATGACTTTAATAATTAATCCATAATGTCAATATAGTATCCAGAACTCCACAAAGAGGACAGATTTTTAATACTATTTATTCATTACTCGAAATCAGGATTTTAAGACTTTCAAAGTGAGATACTATCGGCCTGCTATGGCATTGCGACTTCAATTTTCGGATAGTTTAACTACCCGCATCAATGACCGCTGACCAATGAAACATGTGCGTTTTTCGCTTTCTCACGATTTTAGCGTGTAAATTTGAAGATCTTACGACATCTGGTTCTAGAGATATAAAAGAATCGTAGGTGTGTTTATAGTGCTGTAGATTGCTGATTATAATGAAAAGGGCTTTGAATTATTTTAGGTTCTATCTTGGACACTTTAAATATTCTTCATTTTGATTAATTCCGTAAAGATCAATTTTTTGTGTAAAGTTATTTAAGTAAATTACATAGAATTCCATTGCGGAAAATATGATTTCGAATACAGTCACAATTAAAGTTATAACCGCACCCGCTTATTCTTGATATCTTTCAAACCAAAAGAAGCTGGATCTTCAAATTTACACATAGCATATGTCTAAACAGCTTTCAAATCTATGTCAAAGCAGATTTGCACTACTTGAATCAATTTTGAGAAATTGTGAAAAAATGAAAATCCATATACTATGTATTGTCTCATTTCTCATTGATCAGCGATATAACCGCACTTCCCTTTTCATTTTTAACAGTCTATTGATTAGGGTAGTAATATAGTAATAAATCCAGAATTTTCGAGATGCCATGGCACAACGCAATGGATTACACTGGAAGTCTAAAAGCCATGATTTAGAAAAATGAGAAAATTGTGTTAGAAGCTTTGGATTTTAAGTAAAGTAAAAATGACTATCGAAAACCGCCCATTGTACATATTGGATGATAATATGGGTACAATTGAACAACTAATAAAGTCACAATTTCGGATAACAATTTCTGACATAACGAGATTTAGGCTATTATACGCTGCAGCTAATAAACGGCTAAACGTATTTATGAATTTTTGTAGCTTTTTTTTAGCCACGTGCTTTTTTTATTATTAATGTGTGACCTCCGTGAAAGAAATCAATCAAATTTATATGTACGTCAGCTTTGTTATGTAGGATTTAACTGTATTTGTGTGTTTTTGACTGTTTTACCGGGTGGTTTAAATTTAAATTAGTATAAATTAATTTCAAATCAACTGTTTACAGTCCTTTTAAATTTAAAACAATCCATTAACGGATAATATTTCCCATGTGAAAGAAAGAGAAGCAAGATATTGCTTTCTACATTTTCTCTAAGAATTAGAAAACGGAAATGAAAACAATGTGAGCGAGACAAAAAATTTAAATTTAATTTTTAGGACAACGACTTTTTTTTTTAATTTTTATATTAATTTATTTAAAAATGCATAAAATTTTGTATAAAACACGGTCGATAAGCATTATTTAAGGCACTTGCTACGCTCGAGTGTAATTTATAGCACTTTATGACCTCATATGTAAAAAATATGTTATTAAAGAGTGAACCTAAATGAGTTATGGATAGGATAAGCATAAAATAATTTTTTTGAGGATTTCATAGTTTTCTTAAGACGATATCAAGACTATGTTTAACAACTTGTCCAAAATGTAAAGCTTTATTCATCTTTCGTCATTACAGATATCAAATGTCAATAATAACATTAAAATTTAATTCAATTTAAACCTAAAAAAGTAAAATGAATTGAAATATAACATTAAAATTTTAAAAAGTTACCAGTGGAATGTAATAAAATCAAACAAAAGGTCAGTTTTGAAATTATTTCCCTCAAGGTCCGGTCGTCTGTCTGGAAGTGAAATTAATTTTTAATAATGCCTGAGAGCCGAAAATAATTTGGACTTGGCACAATGAGCAATAAACTGCAGGAGTTAATAACTCAATAAATTGGAAGAGATGTTACTTCCAAGTCTGTCTGTAATTGAAGAGCGGCGCGGATTATTAAAAAAACAAAAACAGAATGCGAAATGGACAAATAAGTAGTAATTGTCCGGCTGATTAGAAAGCTTGTTTGGAATTTCAAATTCACTTTCGATAGAATTCATAACATTGCGTTGATCGAATGTGGAAGTAACACTCAACATTAACATGCTTCTTTTGCAATTTCGCAATTAAAAGTCTATTGACCACACACAGATTTAATCTATTCGATCGATAGGAAATAGCAACAAAAATTTCATCGATTTTAATATCGAGCTTTTAATTTGAACATAATTCAACTCTTAATCACTTTGAATTGATTTGAATTTTTAATCGGATTGGTTTCTTATTATCAAATCGTTGAGTTATCATTCATAAATTTTTTTTGCAATAATGAATTCATTTGTTGAATTGTTAAGTTTAGATGTTTTCTTATGTTGTGATAATGATATTTTTTAGATAAGGAATTTCAAGACTAAATGTATAATCAATTCAAATTACAAATTGGCAAAAAATTATATGGGATTTAAATATTTATTCACCTCTTAGGTTTTAGTTTACTGTTAGATTTTACTTTTAATTATATAGAATCAAGATCTCCTTCTAATCTTATGTAATTGGCTTTGCCTTTAATATATTAATTTAATAAATAAATAATTAATTAATTATTCATCACTGTTTCTAATGCAAATGCAAAAGTATAAAATATAAGATAGATACATACAAACAAAGGAATTGACAAACTGTTAGCGTCTTTAACCAATGCATAGTATTGAAAAGAACTTTCGAGAGCGTTTTGATGGAAGACTTGTGGGATTAGATCGTTGAGAGGAAACTGAACAAAATAATTAATAACAAAATGATTAACAATATTGTAACATAATTAATGAAGAAAAGCCCATTTCTTTGTTAAAGCAATTGAATTTATTGATAAGTCAAATTTAATTTTCGCCCTAGCTCTCCCTGCCTAACTGTTATTCTGACCCTAACTAAGTTATTGATATCCTAATAGTATTTTCCTTAAATAATCTGGGGAGCGTTTGGCTAGGAGAGGATATAAGTGTTATATGACCCGCCATTCGGCACCGCACACGAGGGCAGTATAGGTCCAGCCACTTAATAGGAGAGGTTTAATATTAGTAATACGTGAGGTAAGTAAGAATAATTAGGCACAGTTTACGTGTACTCAAAACAATTCTCTGCCATATGTGCCATATTTTTACATGATTTGATCTAAGGGCACAAAAATCATTGAAGTAAAATTTTATTTCAATTTTCTAAAAATTAATTTTTTTATATCAAAACAATTAATTAAAAAGAAACACATTTTTTAAAAAAAAATTCATTAAAATTTAATGAAAAAAATAAAAATACCAAAATTTGAGCATCGAACCTGTATCCTAAAATTAAATTATTATGTATTTACCAATTAAGCTATTCAAATCACTGAAGAGAAGTGTTAAATAGTGATTTTTATGGGAATTATTGTTCAAAATCTATATATCACATTAAAAATTCTGAGTGTATGGAGTGACTACCGAATAATTAGTTATTCGTGGACTACAGAAAACATAGGAATAATTTGTGAGGTTGATTTCTCCCTGCACTGATATTCCTTCGGTAGCAACTAATTATTCGTTAGATAATTCATAATTCGATGGTTTAGCATTAAATTTTCCACAAAGCCACACAAAGGCATATTCCTTTTTTAATGTAAACAGTCAACAATTATGTTCTTTTTATGTAAAGCAAACCGCTAAATTTTAATTGAAAAAGTTTAAGAATCTCCCTTTAGTCCAAAATTTATTATATAAAATAAATTATTATTCAATAGATAAAATATCTAGTTAATAAAAGAAATCAAATATATATTGCCACAAATTGTTATTCTTAAAATTGAAATATTCAATATCANCCGCTAAATTTTAATTGAAAAAGTTTAAGAATCTCCCTTTAGTCCAAAATTTATTATATAAAATAAATTATTATTCAATAGATAAAATATCTAGTTAATAAAAGAAATCAAATATATATTGCCACAAATTGTTATTCTTAAAATTGAAATATTCAATATCAATCACTAAATATATCGCGAAAAATTTCTAAAGACTGTACTCTATTCATTTTATTTTATTTTTAAATATTCTTAACATTTTACAAAATAATACTGTAAAATACATAATTTTAAAATAAGTTTTACAAACAAATAAATAAAATAAATAATGTTACTTTAATTAGTAAAGAAATCAATTATTTGTTAAATATGCATAAAATTACCTAATCTGAAATTTTCGAGCTTAAGAGAAAATTTAAAGAGAAAAAGCTCTCTCTACAAGAGTAAGTTTTGAAATTGAGAGTTGTCACATTTGGTAGGTTTGGCTAGTAAAATATTAATGGAAATGGTTGACATTTAAAGGGTTTGCTAAAACAAGTTGAATTCATATTTTTAAAATATAATCAAGTAGTGGGGGCCGAGTGTAAA
>JXOV01003323.1:7626-23588 GCA_001014945.1 Clogmia albipunctata
TATTTACAAATCTGCTTTGACCTAAAGTTGTAATCTGTAAAGAGATATACTGTGTGTAAATTTGAAGATCCAGCTTCTTTTGGTGCAAGAGATATCAAGCATAAACGACTGCGGCTATAACCTCAATTCACACTGTATATCTATTGTTAAAAATATACGTTTTAATACAATAAGATTTGGAACAGTTACCGAAATGTTCAGAAGAAATTGCAATAGTTTGTAAGATCCTTGACTTAACATATCTGATTTAATTTTTTGTTCATCCACTGAAAACCGCTTTGGGAAACTCGTCCACATTTGTATCTCCTTCAAAATCATTTGTCAAATTACAAAGAAAATTACTATAAAGATTTTTCGGAAATTGAAATTAAAATTGTTGAAAAGATAATGAATCTGGTCAAATCTTGTTTTAATTTCTTGTATTATTCCAGCATACAAAAGACAAAATCAATTAGAAAAACCAACTTTCAATCAAGAACAAATAGCAACAGTCAAAATAATTACAACAACAGCATAGATCATTAGCGAAATCTTAGGTACTAAATAAAACAATATTCCATTTAAGTTATTTACGTTGTAAATTTGACCATATATTATATTATCATAGCTGTAACATATTTTAATTTGTTTAAAAATTAAATCAAGGTTCACATACGTACAATAATTTCATTACACTAGGGTGAATATATTTAAAACTAATAACATAAATTAATAAATTATTAACACGGAAGAACCATTTATAACATAACCATAGTGTTTATGCGGAAATTCTTCATTTCTTTTAATTTATGCGCATAAATTTGCAGTTAAATTTGCATTGCCTGACATTTAATTTTTTTAGATTGTAGACTTTTTTTCTTTAGGAGATGATAAAAATCAATTTATTTTAATTAATTTGGCCTAAATCAATTTATAAAAAATTCCATAAATATATATATCATATACGTATAAATCTAATTTAAATACTAAGTACTTTTTTGTGTTTTAATCGAAACACACGTTTTGAGATTAGTCGAAATTTATTTAAAAATACCACACGTGCTTTGAAATTGATGGTAAGTGCTTTATGTCATGGTTGTATTTAGATCATCAAAATATCGTTGTATAATAGTAAATGCCTAAAAATTTAGCTTATTTTAACATTCAATGCCGAAAAATAATCTTTTATCATTGTTTTTCTTATCAAGTTATTTTTTTTTATCAATGTCAAATTACATAATAAAATTATAAGTTAAAATTTATTTTAAAACCTTTAATTGTTTGTATTAGTATTGTTTATATATACCCCCAAAAGATAATTTGTAAACAATTATTAGTTTTGAAAACAGGTCTAAAGAAAAGAAGATTCTTTATCATTACTGATGAATTTAAATTTTATTTGCGGTGTTTACGATTCGTTAAAGTTCGAGTAAGTAATGTTAGTTTATATAGCATTATAGTGGATACGTTCCAAGGTTACAAAATATCAACTTATTATGTACAGCTGCGAGAAAAATAATGGCCCTTCTGGTACAATTTAATTTTAATTTTAAATTTATGAAAACAAAACAAATTCTCTAAAAAAGATAGCAGTACTTTAACCTACTTTAAATGCCTTTTGTAACGAAATTATTTCTAATTTTATTGCATGCAAAACACAATGAATGATAGCAAGGCAAAAGACATTTCGCACAGATTACTACAACCTTAAGTATCGTTGAGTAAAGCCAAATATTGTACCAGGTGGGCTATTAACCCTTAAATGCCCACGCGGGTCTTTAGGCACGCTTACTTTGAGTGATAATATATAATAGACTAAAGCATTTTTAAAAATCTTAGTGAAATATGTTAAAGTACTATCTGTTAGTCATACACACTTTGATTTTTTCAAATATCTTGGAAACTGTTCGATTTATAGCCATTCAAATGGTGAATTTGGGAAAAAAAGCAAAAATTAATTATTTATTTAAAAATCACTTTTTTTCAAAATTGTTAAAAAATATATGACGCCTTCACTAAAATATTTACACTTAACGTATTTTTTTTTATTAAGTTTATATTAAACAAATTACGTTAATAATGTATACCAAAATTATGAATTTTTTTTATTAATTTATACTTAATTTACCAGATGTTAAATTTATATGTTATGTTTACTTTTACACATTGTATTTTCAAATAAAACATTTTGCAATAAAACTAAATCAATTATGTTGAGTGTAAATGTTTTGGTGAAGACGTCTGGTTAGTGATATTAGATGTTCGTAAAACCTGGGAATGCCTAAAGGCACGCTAACTTTAAAGAGCTGTAAAATCTACAATTATTCCATTTTTTAATTTTTTTCTTCGGATTCGTGCTTCTGAAAATTATGTTTATCTACAGTAATTTTCTCAATTCAATAAAAAAAAATCTTGGCATTACAGGGTTAATTTTCTCACAGCTATATATAAAAATCGCTTCGTATGAATTATATTTTCACCAAGTTGATAAATTTTTAATCTAACAGCTAATTTATTGATTTTAAATGGACGTGTTAAGGATGTGTGCTTCTCTAAGAAATAAACAAAAGAAAGTATTATTTTCACTTTAAGCAGTATTATATATTTTTGGCAAAGAAACTTCTATTTTTTATAGAAAAAGATATTTCAAATTTGAAAAACTGTAGTAGAAACTTGTTGCTCAATCACAAATGTTTTAGCTGGTCATATCAAAGTCCGAGTTATCAGCAAAGATAAAAAATATTCTCCCCGAATCAAATTTGGTCTGAGAGATCAAATTCGAAGGAATATGCAAAGGAGTGCGCGACAAACCCACAAGTGAAAATATGATTTACGTTGTCTTATGGTACGACATCGATGTGCACTCAAATCCTAGAATTATAAGGGTTGGAATACAAAATACGAAAAGTTAGATATGGAATGCAAAGGCATGCACTTTAGGTTTAAGAATGACCGAAATTTGAATAAATGTATCAATCTATCTGGAGCTCAAGCGTTTCTTTTACACAATTTACCAAAAATAACTATCATTCTGTAAAAGTATATTAAGACTTAAACCAACGCATCAAATTACTTCATTAACTCTCTTTACGGTCATTGAAACTTTCTTCGAGAGAGCTTTAAACTTTTTGGATGTCCACAATACACACATGCGATGAAGCACAGCTGATGAAGATCGAAAGAGTCCAGTACATTGAACGCATATTTTCCTCTTCAGTTTTTATGTCAGTCATGCGTGAAAGTAAAAAGTGAATTTCTTTTTGGTCGTCAAGTAACCTCAATAAGTTTAAAAGTTGAAAAAAAAAACATTGCTTAGAAGAGCCCAATTATTGAGCTTAGCGTGGCAGTTTGCAGAAATTTAGGTTAACTGGTTTAAACTTTAATGCCATATTATCGCTGTAGATTTAATGCTTAAAAGATACTAATTGCCATCTCAAGGTGAGCAAATCAAATTGCTGATTTGACGACAAACCTTGTTTGATCACCTCTTAATTCTGTTTGATTAAAAAGAGTAGTAAGAAAATAAATTATTAATAATTGCCTCTAAGAATTAAAATTAAAGGCATTTCAACTGAACTTTACACGTGAATTGCGTTTGGCTGAAAGCGAAATCTCAGATTTTAGAAGGCAGAAAGATACTAATAAAAACCAATACACTGAAAGTATCGAAAACTTGACTCTGTTTGGATGGACACAATAAGTACTCATTTTCACACTTAAAATAAAATTTGTTGTTATTATGCGTTCATCATTCCGTAATTTCTTATGGGAAAAGTTATTGGTTAAATGTAATATTTTAGATGAAAAATTATTTGCATACGAAAAGAATAGTAGAATGCATTTATTGAGTATTTAATTTATGGTTGGCTGGGGGCAGAACCGGCACGGGGATTATAGCCCTTTTTCCTATATAAATATATGAATAAGATCATTGTAACAAAGCGAGACAGCATACGCCCCTCCTCGTATATCGCCCTAGCTCTCCCTGCCTGTTATTAATTCTGTCCTTGTTTTATCTTTAATTGCTGTTATCGAAGTATTCCAATATAATGATTTCTTTAACCTTTCTTGAGAAGAATTATGATGGCAATCAGCGCCGCACACTAGGGCAGTATAGGTCATTACATTTTAGTTTAGAGGATAGATTCATCATTACCATAGTAATACGAACAGTTAGTATGAATAATAAATTATTTATGGAGTTTAGGAAACATGAGAACAAGTTAAGATATCTCCCTGCAGAATTTTAATTACCATATTGCAAAAATTTTACCAAAAATAATAATGAAAAAAGCCCAACAGAAAAGCATTGTTCATTAATTTTCATATAATTTTTTTAATAATTTTTGTTACATTTAATTAAAACACATTGAACATTGAATTTATATGTTTGAATTATGATATATTATCGGTATGTCTTTGCACTGGGTTTATTTAAAATAATTATGTTATAATATTCATGTTGTTATTATTATCTCTATCATTAATATAAAAAACTAAGCGTTATATAAGTTCTTTAAATAATCACAAAGGTGTTCAATGGTGCTTTTATAATATGGATAAATTACTTCTAAAAATAAAAAAATTGTATTGATATATACTAGTAGAAACTTTAAAGAGAAAAAAGTATTAAAACGTGATTCTCTCTCCAAAACTTGCTTGGTAAGAGCCTACAGCAAAACGAAAACGCGAATCGATCCAACGATTGGGGCCGCCTTTTTAATTGTGTTAGTGTTGGCGAAGAGATGGAGTTTCGTGTGGAGGCGATCATGGAGAGTATCAGTTATTCATTGCACCTCGTCGAGTTCCCCACGATCCGATTTCGCTTTCGTTAACCCCGTTTTTTATTAACAATAAACAACTAAACAACAATTAAATAGTGAAACTGAGAAATTAATTAAATGCAGGTCTTGTGAGAACTGTAGGCCTTTTAAACACTAGTGTAATAATGAGTTTTTAAAATATAATATATCGTGAGTGATAAAGATCGTGAATCAGTGGTCATTGTCATAGCAACAAGACCTAGAGTCAAGGTCTGGCCAAGAGATCGTTAAATTTGTGTTTGTGAAAAACGTGCTTTTGAATTGTTTATCCAATTTAATAAATTATTTAAATAGAAATAAATTTCAAAAATGGAAACTGCTTGGAGGTTTCGAATTATGTTGATTATGGCCTTTGCTGTGATAATTTTTGGCGACTTCCTGGGCTATGGTAGTGCAAAAAGAAGTGATGAACCCAGTAACGAAGTCGATACGGATAAGAGAGCGGATTCTCCAAGAATTTCTGATCAACAGAAGACCAGAATCGTCGAGAACAATCAAGGTGGTCAAAATTTAATATTCAAATCTGGTCCGGACCCCCATTCCGGGTCCAATTACACATCTATTTTCAAACAAACATTTTTGGCCTTGCCGATATTTTTAGAATTCCACACTAGAAATATATTTGGTTGTGAATTGATTAAGTTGTTTGCAGTTACCTGTATAATATTTGAATTTGATATCAATAAAAGTTTTGATGTTTGTTTTCGAAAGTTTTACATGATTTGAAATAAAAAAGAAAGATTGTTTTATCAAAAAGTGAAATTTTGTATATAAGGTATTAGAAATTACCACATGTTTTTATGTCATTAATTACTCTGAACTTGAAAATTTTATTTATTATTTAAAAAATTCACGATTTGAATGTTTGAGGACTATTTGTTCATGTTTTTGTAAAAATCGATAAATATACATTTATTGTATTAGATTAAAATAAATGCAGCTATTAAACAATATGATGAAATTGGGCTTTTAAAAATAAAGGATTGTTTATATATAATAGCAGCAGATCAACAAAAAATAACAATTAAATTTGAAATAAAATATTATTAATAAATTTTTTTATTTTTTTTTATTTGTGTTTGGGGTTACCCGTATCGTCACATTTTTTTTGGACATCACAAGGGCTGGGATTGAGGAGAAAGGTCTATTTACATTAATAAATAAAAGAAGAAGAATACTTACTTTTGAAAAAAAGTACTTTAACAATTAACATTTTTCAATATTCTAAAAGTAACTATTTTAAATAAATTACTGTTTCATTTTTAAAATATGATTAATAGTCTGATATTATTTTAAAATATGTTAAACGGAACGAGATGTGATCTTTTAAGATGGAAATACTGTCTGAATATTCAAAGCAATAAAACAAGAATAATTTTTTAACAAAATCACATTTTAAATGGAACACGTTTTGCCTTCAAGTTCTTAATACTGACGACATGTTTGAAGTTAAAACGCAAATACTCGTATAAGATTACAAATTCATTTTTGCCAAAATATTCACTCATTTCTTGTGAAAAATTCTAACAAATAACAAATTCAAGTTGAGAAGTAGTCAACTTAATTAGAGACTAAATTGCATATATTTCATATGAAACCGGCTTTATATTTTTCTCATTTAATAAGACCAGTATTATTATTTACGAAGCCTAAGGTCACGATGACAAGATATAAACTGCAGCACATTCACCGGCCGACAGCTTTATTAAGTGCAGTCATTGTGCAGCCTTGTGCATTCTGTAACCTTCAATAAATTGCACTTCTGGAAGAACCCTTTTCTCGCTGAAACTGCCTTTCCATTTCCTTTCACTTATTTTTCCATAAGCAAACTAAAATCATATGACCTACTGAACTAAAAGCACTCTCTTTTAATTGAAACCAAAGCTTCCAGAACGCTTTCGGTCAAAATTTCAATTTTTATTCCAAACAAATTAAATGGCAAAAACTTATTAACATATACTTGAACTTACTTTAGGTCATTTCCACAAAAAATGAATTAATTATAGTAATTAATTAGATCACTTTATCATATTTTTTCGACTTTAAAGAATTTTTAAATTAATTAGTATAATTTCGTTAAATGAGTGAAAATTCACAAATTATTATAATAAATGTCAAGTCTGCATTAAAATTAAAAATGGTTCATTAGTCAAGAACAAAACAAATTGTCTTAAATGAAGGCCAAACTAGTACTGTTGAAGTTTAAAAGGTTATTTCAGATGATGAAGCTTCACGCAATTCAGTGGCATATTGTGTAATGTTCTATAAACCTTTTGAAAACAATCATTTTGAATAGATCAATTGTTTATTCAATTATTTGTGTCCAATTTGAATTGAGATAAAGCTATTCAATTTAGTGTTAATAAAATCATCTATACATTTTTGTTAAAAGCATTGAAAAAAAATTAAAATTTCTTTAGTTTATAGTTAATATGTGTTATATATTCTTTTTAATATAATTTTATTTATGGATAATATTACTCATACTTTTGTTTAATTATCTCTTTCTATGTTAAATACCTATAGATTCATACTTAAAGAGTTTATCCTAAATTCAATTGATTGTATGGAAATCCAAATCTAATATAAATGATAGTTATATGCAATGGCGTAGCTAGGGTGGGGAGGGGCTATTTGCCTCGGGTGGCACAATATTGGGGGCTGCATTTTTACCATAACATATTACTAAAAAAACTACACACAAATTAAAAATAGTCATCATTTTTGAATATTTAAATTTTGCCGAGACACACTTTCGGTGTGATAAAGAAAGTATTATATATTCTATCCCTCTCTTGCACATAGTTGCAAGTAGTCGTAATTCATAGAGAGGTCCGATATTAGCTTTTCATTTAATAATAATATATTCGAATATACAGTTAAACCATGCACAAAGTAACTATCATCCATAAAGATGCGATGGATTTCTTTCACGGAGGTCACACTTTAATAGGAAAGAAAAAGGACTAATACTTTTTATTTATCATTAATGTTTAAACTCAGTAAAAAAAATCAACGAATTGAGCAAATTTATAAGAATGTTCTTTTGGAAATGGAGTTATAGCTGCAAAAATGGAGATTTGTTTAAAATAATGAAACTAAACATGAAAACATGTTATATATCTGACATAAATATCACTGAAGACCATTTATATCCAAATATTTAAGTGTGTGTCTAAACTCTCGTTACGCTCGTTACTTTAAAGAACACTTGTGTTTAATAATGCCTCTTATCAACCTAGTTGTATAAATAACTAGTCTGGTTTTGTCGTTTGAATAACATGTAAATATGGTTTTTATATTCCAATTACTTATTTGTAATTAGATTAATACAATTATTTTAATTTATCAGAAATTATCATTTTATCAGAGAATTACGTTCACGATTGTCCCGATTAATACTAGATATTTTAATGATGGGTGACTTTATTATGTATACGTATTAAATAAATTTTGAAACTACATATTATTTGGCTTCCATTTCAAATAAACTTAACTTTTATAATAAGCTACTAGGAAAAAATGTCATTGTACCAGAGGCAAATTTAATTAATTAATAAATTGCTTTTTAATTAAAAGTACATAAAATATGGGGCATCAAGATTGGTATGCTTTAAAATTAAATTTAATGATCACTTGCATATAACGATTGTTAAGCTTATTGCACTTTCCGAGTGTTTAAAGTCTTACACAATGCTATTGCAAATTAAATGAAGTCGTCAAAACAATGGTTTTCCAATAATGATATCATTAGTTGCCTAATAAAAAAAAAATAAAAAAGCAAAAGTTTCTACACTTTTTGTGCAAAGTGGCGAAATTTCTAAATATTGCGGTAATGGCAAAGAAATCAAAGCTCAAGTGATTGTCACCGTTACTTGAATGGCCTTCAAAAAAGTCATTAGCTTTTGTGCAGCTGATTTAAAAACTGGTTCATTTACTCTGGTTTTTTTTTACTCATTTCAGATGTCAAAATACAATTGAAGAGCAACAAGAAATATGTCAGTCTTTTCGATGAAGACGATGAAAATGAATCGGATTTGGGCAGTGAACCAGAAAGACGGCTTAAGAGCAACTTGATTCGGCTGACTCCAGGCTTGAGAGACGAATTGGAGGAGAAGAAAGCTTTGAGCAACAAAGCTAAGATCACGGAAACGCTTAGAGACTCCTGTTTGCCGAAAATGCTCTGTGAAATGGCAGCCAGACCCAACCAGATGCTCAACGATCGCGAAAAAGATCTCCTGTCCTTGATTAAGTAAGCGCAATTTTCACATAACTGCAACGAATAAAACCCGGTGAAAGAAACCGATAGTGAATTCCGTTCAACAACTTTCACCTGGAATTCGCGCTCGTTGTCGTTTTTTTATTTATATTTCTCTTCGTATTTTGTAGCCACTTTTTATTATACCGGTTCGACAAAGTAAGCATAAATCGAATCGGCAATTCGTTACGTAACTATGCTTTACAGTCAGGGCTGCGGAACAGTACTGGAATTGAAAAAAACTGGTTGTGCATTTCCTTTCAAAGTTGTTTTTTGGTAATAAATTTGTGAAGGGATTTTGAATTTATTTTGTTAATTATTGTTTATAAAACTTGTCCAAAATAATTGAAACGTACGAAAAGGTTACGCATCATGAAACTGAAATTTATGTTATATTACTTATCGATTCGAACGCAAAAAATATATTTATTCACCAAAAAACTAGTTCATTCTTATTATTTACTCCTGGTTGTTAACAGAAAATATTTTTTAGTAAATTTCAAACAATTTATTTTTTTGTGCAATTCCGTATCGAAAAGTAGCCAATTTTTAAGGGAAATTGGTTGTTTAACATTTTACTTTTCTGCACAGAGTGCTGAAATAACTCAAAATTTACACGCAAATTGTCACCAATTTAATGAAAATACATATTGTTGTCAAAACAATTTCGTTTTGAGTATTCTCATCTCACTCTAATAAACACACTGTCTTACTTGTACACATTGTGTCCACAATTTAAAAAATTCCGCTGCGAACGTTTTTTATTTTTAATTATCGATTAATTGGTATTTTTTCAGAATTACACAAGATAGCGTTATGAAATCTATTTCACATGTGTATCGAAATATATTATTTATTTATGATCCTTAAATTTATACTAAAATTCTTCCTAATTTAAACACTGGTTATCTTTTGCAGATCAACAACACTTTCTCTGGCAATGGCCATAACTCCAACCAGATGGCATTTTGCGGCTCACATGGGACAACTACTGAGATACACAGGCGATTCCCTAACTGGTCCCACTGGATGCTCCCAGCTCTGGCCACAGTGTCCCTTCAGTTCGCAAAAGCTGATGCGATTAAGTTCAAAAGTTTCGCTCAAGTGATGAATTAGTAAAGAGTGACTGCAAAATTTTTAAACTGTTAAACACGATGCATTATCTAGTCTTTTGTTATTTGTGTATTAGTTTTCGAAATAAATATTTATATAAAAGTTTACCTGAAAAGTTTGAATGAAGTTTTGCATACATTTAGGCGAGGAAAAGTTTAAACAACTCTTAAAGTTTTATTATACGAGTAGCTTTGAAAGCTCATTCATGTGAAAGTACAACTCTGTGCAAAAGTAGGTTGAATGTGTTTGTTTTATTAATTTGTGTCAATTATTGAGTTCAAATCAATGTAGAAAAAATGACTGGCAAAAAATTCAATTCGCTAATTAATAGTCATTGATCACGTGCAAGAAAGTGTGAATAATTGCAAAATAAAATATGTTTATAAACATTTCAATACCTAATTTTGTCGAACAAAACAACTTTAATTAGTCCTAATAAAAAGTTTGTTTGGTATTCAAATAATAGAATACCTATTTTGATATTTTCGAATCAATTAAAATACATGATTCTCTTATTTATAATTGAATTCTTATTTGTTATATTCATACACTATGTTTAAAAGTCGTTATAAAAACCAATTTTAAAAAAGAACAAATGCTTTTTTACTATGCGTAAAAAAGCCTAGTTTTTTATCTACTCAATAAAAGTTGAAGATCATTATGTTTTTTTGTAAAAATTATTATTTGTAATTGTAAATTACGAATGTTAAAACATTAATTGCAATTTTACACGTTGAAATTATGTTGAATAAACTGTAGGCCATAGCTTTAATATAACATCATAGCAATTAATAACCACATCAATTAAATTGATATTTGTAAACATATATTCATTGGTTTGATATTTTGTCATTTAAGAACGTATCTGATATAAATTACCAATCTATATTCCCGGTTTCTTTATTAGCTACATTTTGCAATAAAGGAGCTATTACTCTAATTTAAAATAATTTTTATAAAAATATATTCTCTTCAATTTGTAATATGTAATAACAACGCAAATTAATCAGAACATGGTGGTTAGAGATTATACTTATTAAGCCAAAGAAAACCATAAATACCTCGGTGTGAAATTAAATTACACAATAGACACTGAAGAAGCAGTACAAGACCGGCTCCAGGCTGCAATTCGAGCATTCTACATGAATGTGAAGGTTTTAAGATCCAGATTAATATCACGAAAAACAAAGGTTCAACTATATAAAACACTAATTAGACCCCTATTGGATTATAGATGTGTAGTCTAAAAAATTAAAACAAAATAGCTGAACAAAAATAAAATCTTTGAAAGAAAAATTTTTGAAGAATATTTGATTCAAAGCTCTTAGGGGAGAATGAGTACCGAGGTAGATACAATCATGAGCTGGGAGAGCTCAACGACAGGCAGAACATAAGACACTTCATTAATAAATAAAAAAATAAACTATTTCCACGACATTCACGACGGAACTAGGGGTAGCCTCAACCTCAATCAACGGGTGTTCGACTTTATGTGACTATTTGTTTTCAGTGTATTAGTAGTCAGTTAATAGCTCGTAGACCGATTGTAAACAGATCCAATCAATCCGCCCATTTTATTTATTTGTTTGCGCCATTACTTAATTTTTATAATTCACTATGAAAATTATTTCGCAATGATATTGATATACACAAATGGAAACTTTTTCGCGCTAGAAAAATATCCGGCCGGGATTTGATCCCACGACCTCGAGGAGGGTACTAACCGCTAAGACACAGATGCAAATTCATTAAACCCCAGAGTATAAAATGGCACATCATCAATATGCCTTATAATTCGACTTCAATCCCGGGTAGAAGAACAAGAGGTAGTCTTAGAAGAAGATGGTAGGACGCGGTAGAAGACAGAAAATTTTGGGACAAATAGCATAGAACACGTTGGGTCACAACAATGGATGATGATGATTTGAATAAATAATTCCATAAAATTATCCAAAATTCAATGAGTTTTAATATAATTTTGTTGAAAAATGTATAAAAATCAAAGACAACGTAAATTTTTTCAATAAAAACAAAATTGAATGCAAAATAGAAAAAGATTACGTACATTTATAGTTAGATATGTATGTTAGTCATTAAACACATCTTTTTGAATTGTTATGATACTTTGGACAATATACATAATATACAAAAAAAACATTAAAAAAATTTTGTTGCGTATTTATATAAATGTGAAATATTAAATACGTCTGTAAAATTATATTAATTTCAAAGAAAAGTTATATAATTTGGTTTAAAAAAAATATTAAATTTAAATACAACATGAATTTCTTCAATTAAAAAAATAATACATATCAAATGATAATTCATTCATTTAAAATAAGATTTGTATGTGGGAAGTCTTAACACACAAGTTTTTGAATTTTTATGATACTTTGTGGCGATATACACAATTTAACAAAAAAGAGCATTAAAAAACTTGTAGTTGACCGAACCTGTGCATAAGACGATTAAATGTATGTTTTTAATTCAAAAAATATTTTAATGTAATAACTATCTTTGGTAATATTGCTAAATTCAACGTATTAACAAATGTTATCTGTTTCTGAATGACTTACATAATATATTTGTTTGAAAGAAAATTTCTTTTTTTGAAAATTCCAGAAATAATAATATGATAATTAAAATTTCATACATGTTATTGATAATTAAATAAATATTTTGATTATCAACAACTTAATTATAGTTAATAATTTTCGATTATGATAACAAACTTTATTAATTGGGTTTATATATGAAATTACCTACGTGATTTTTGATTCATTTAAATTGGCGGAGGTTCCAATAAAAGTGGTCATCGTGTTATATCGGTTACTCGACCAAAAACCGCCGCACAGGCCTCCACCCAGGTAACTAAAAACAAACCAAATAGAGGTGATGCAACGGTATGATAACCGATGGTTGATGGCTGGTTATTTGTATACCGTGCCAGAAAGTGTTATGTCACACCAAACCCGATTATTCACAGCTAATCGCATAACATCGGATTTGGAAATATCAATCTCTAATCTGCAGACACACACGTTTTAATCTATTCTTCTTTAAAGGTTTTCTGCAAATTCTCATTAGATTCAATACAAGAACTAAGAACATTTGAGTAAAAATATTTCTGAAAGGAAAAGAATAATACATAATTAAAATCACCAATGCATAACTTTCATTTTGATTTCGTAAGCTTTTATCATTTTAACTTTTTATTGAATCCTAAAAAAGCATATACCGTTAAAGTGCCAAATAGTTTGTAAAAATTTAAAATTAAATAAAAAAAATCCCTTTCAGTTTCTGCAGGTCGTTTCTATATTTTCTTAATTTTATTTCGCATTCACTACAACAAAAAATATCATGGTGAATTTGTTCTCTCACTCAAATGGATGAATTTCGTCCTTATTTCAAGTTATTTCAAAGGTATCTTTATTTTCAGGCAATATTATTTTACTTTCGGCAATACAAACGAAGAATTGATAAAGTTAAAACACATTCTAAGTATTTTCATTAGAGATTAAATTCGGGGCAAACCAAATTTTAAAAGACACCTGTAAATTAAATTTTAAATAACACACCAACATGATTAAAAGACTAATATCTAAAATTTATATAATACGAAACATTTAATTTATACCTTAACTACATAAACTGTTTTTTTTTAAATTCTAAAAACCACCACCATTTTAGTGATTTTCATCAGTGCAACACAATTTCCGCACAATAATTCACTTCCAAACACTGTACTTGATCATTTCTTTGGGTATTTAATTAAATTAATAATTAAATTTAAAATTGGAGAAATAAAATATTTTTTCACCATTCCCTATCAATAATAACCTTATCTGTGGGGAAAACTTGAGGCGAATTTACAGAAACAGTCTCCTGTAAGGAACATGTTGGTCTCAATTTCAACCAACGGGTTTCTACATATCAGTGACTATTTGTTTTCAGTATATTATAAATAATATTTCCCACAACATTCCAGTATGGAACTGGGGGTAGTCATTTTTTCAAAACAATTCAATATGTACCATAAAGCCAGCATGGATGTAAGCAAAATTATAAATGATTTCATAAAGAAGTTGTTCTCTTAGCTTTTATTGTAACCATACAATGCAGATTAGTTAGTTCTCAAATTTGTAGAGTGTATTTATAATAGTTTAGTACTTCAAAATAAGCTTACAATGAGAGTAATTTATTTCGAAAAATTATGTTTCGATTTTACATTTATTATACCAAAATAATTCGTAATTAAACCCAATAGAACAAAAATAGTTCTGTCCATCTTCTACCGAATACTTTATCACAAATTCAAACTTGAGTTTGCTTAAATACGATGAGAAACTATGTACATGTAACATAAAAATAATACGTACTTGCATATCTGCGGTAGATTGCAAATTGCAATGACGGCAAGGAATAGCTATGCAGAAATTCAAATGGTGTGTTTATGAGTGCGACTTGTGCAATTAAAGCTCTGTACTTATTAAATGCTAATTAAGTGGTATCAAAACAATGGCTGGGATTTTGTCGCTCTTTGATACAATTTATTTTTATGGTGGCACTTTTGCAGCATGCGATTATTTGCCAATGGCAAATTTGGCTTACCCGAGTTGAGTGTGACACTATCCCCAAAGCTTTCGCTCGTGAATATATAAAACAAAGCTGAAACTTGGAGATTATTTGATTAACAGTTTAAAATTTAGGGGAAACTCAACTTTTACGGTCTTTAATTGCTCTCTCATAATTAACCAGTAAATTGTCAGTTTTTACTCATTAAAGAGACATGACGAATGACCAGTGATGATTTGCCAATTTTCTGTCCAAATTCAAGAACAGCCGGCCACGAAGAAAATCGATTCAGTTCAGCAAACTTACAGTTAAATGCCCAGAAACCTCATTTTCATCACTTTCAATGCATAAAAAATGCTACAGTCCAAATATTATTCGATTAATACCCATTCAAAAGAAAAAGGTTAAGTTTCTGTAAGTACTTAGGAGTGTTCAGAAAGTAAGTTGAGTAAATAATTTACCTAAACCAAATTAAGCTCTAACATTAAAAAAAATTAAATTTATTTTTAATATCATGTAAAACATATCCAATATTCAAAGTTATTTTAATAGACAGAAATACTTTGTATCTAAAAATAAATTATTATTTACTAGACAATTAATCGTACTAAAAAAAGAACTATGTATGCTATATAATTTATTACAAAATTCATAGTTAATGTCATAATAAATAATAATAATATAATTTACAAGCTGAACCCGGCAAACGTCGTCTTGCCAACTTGTATTATTTTAAGGAAATATTTATTTAGTTAACTGTTAATCTGTGGCGATGAAATTAAAAAACGAAATGAACCATCGTGGTTTTCAATGTTTCTTTTTATTTGAATAAAAATGAAATCTGTTTACTAAAACTAAAAAATAAGGAAAATTGGAATTGACAGTACTACTTGCCACCAACACTTAATTATAATAAAATCATAAAAAGTTATCATTGTGGAAAGAACGGACTTAAACCATTTAAGAAATGAAAATGGATGACAAATTGTAATAATGACATGATATTTTTCCCGGTCAACCCCACATTCCTTAAAAATTTCAATAATATTGGGTCAATTATATCGGAAAAATACTTTTTTAAACATTGCATTGTATAAATAATTTAAATAGGGGTGGCTCATCCTTAACACCTATACGTGTTATGATTTTTTTGCATATGTATTTGATAGTCCTAAATCATAAATTAATCCAAAATGTCTATTTTTCAAACCAAA